>MU769247.1:3339-26904 GCA_026770625.1 Nicotiana glauca
GAATAACATCGAAATCAACCATGCTCAATAGCAGTAAGTCAACTCGGGTCTCCAGACCACCAATAGTAACAAGACAGGACTGATATACATGGTCCACAATGATAGTATCGCCCACCGGGGTAGATACGTGCACAGGTAATGCAAGACACCCTCGGGTCGTACCCAAATGATGAGCAAAGTATGAAGATACATAGGAATACGTGGAGCCAAGATCAAATAAAATTGAGGCATCCCTGTGGCAGACTGAAATAATACCTGTGATAACAACATCCGAAGCAACAGCATCTGAACAACCCTGGAGAGCATAGAATCGGGCCTGACCACCGCCCGATCGGCCTCCCCCTCTGGGGCGACCCCTAGCTGCCTGACCCTCACCCTTAGATGGCGGGGCGGGTGTTGAAGATACTGGGCTAAAAGATGAGGGCTGGCCCCTCTGCTGAGATAAACTGGATGCATGGCGGGGACACTCCCTCCATATATGCCCGAACTCACCACACTCATAACAACTCCCGAGTGCTGGGAACTAGGACTGATGGGAACCCCTCGTGCCAGAGTGGCTAGCTGATGCACTCGGCCGGGATGAACCCTAAACTGATGAGGCATGAGACGAACTCTGCGCTGGAAGTGCACTAAGAGATGGCTGACTCTGCTGAGAGCCCTGATAACCCCGACCAGAAGATGACCCACGATACTCCGAGCGAGCTGACTGATGAGGCCTGGAAGATCGACTTCTGCTCTGCTGAACCTGGCCCATAGACGGAGCATCACTTAAGCTACCTGATCCTCGAGGCCTCTTGGCCTCCCTCTCCTCTCTCTCCTGACGGCAAACCATCTCAATATCACGAGCAATATCCACTGCATACTCAAAGGTATGGCTCAGGATCCTCTCTCGAGTCATCAGAATACGGATGGGATAAATGAGTCCGTCTACAAATCGCCTGATCCTCTCCTGATCAGTCGAAACCATCCATGGAGCATAACGAGCTNACTCTCCGCGACCGTGGTACCCACTTCTCCAGAAAGATAGTGGAGAACTCCTGCCATGACAATGGTGCTGCACCTGCCGGCCTGCGGCACTCATACGCCTCCCACCATGTAAAGGCTACTCCTGAGAACTGAAAGGTGGTGAATGATACCCCGCTCGACTCTAGGATCCCTACTGTACGGAGCATACATCGACACTTGTCGATAAAACCCTGGGCGTCCTCGTCTGGAATACCACTGAATGTAGGAGGTGAAAGCCTGCTGAACCTCTCAAGACGACGCTGCTCATCGTCTGGCATAACCGGAAGCATAACATCCTGAACTGGTGCAACTGGCTGAACTGGGGCCACTAGCTGGACTAGGGCAACCTGCTGAACTGGTGGTGCCTCTGGTGTCTGTAGACCCTGCACTACCTGCTCTGGAGTGCGAGCTGCGGGGGTCTGATGACCACCCCCGGTCTGAGATGTAGCTGCTGCGGTAGTGGCCGAGACTGCCTGATCCAGGCCAGTGCAAACCCATAAAATCTGAGCTAGGGCCTCCTGAAGACCCGGAATCACAATAGGCACAGCAGGTGCCTGAGCAGGTGCTGCTGGCTCTACAACTGGAGGCTGATCTTGAATGGGGGAACTGGTGGGTCAACTGGTGCTGCCCCTGCTGCTCTGCCTCGACTACGACTACGGCCGCATCCACGGCCTCTAGTGGGTGGCACTGGTGGTCGTCCGCCACATCTGGTAGTACGTGTCCTCACCATCTGCGAGAGAATAGAATACAGGAGTTTAGTTCTCGGATCAAAAAAGTCGCACGACAAGAATTTCAAAAATATGAAGTGTTTTCTAAAGGTTCTGCAACCTCTCGAGGATAAGTACAGGCGTCTCCGTACCGATCCGCGAGACTCTACTAAACCGGCTCACGACTCGCGAGACCTGGTAACCTAGGATCTGATACCAACTTTTCACGACCCTAACCCCGGTCGTGATGGTACCCAACACCTTGTTAGGCAAGCCCGACCATTTAACATTTCCATCCCAATTACTAAACTTAAAAATACCAATTAAGCATAAACTCTTGTTTTCTTAATAACAAAAATAGTGCGGAAACCAAAATAACAGTAATAACAGCCCAATAGATCTGGCGTCGCAAGTCTAAGCCTTTAGATACAACTAGATATCATCCTATACATAAACAGGTCTAGTGCGGGAGTAAAAGAAATGACAAGAGGAGAAAAATCGGGTCCTGCGGACGCCAGCAGCTACCTCGAATACTCCGACACTGAACCGAGCAGCAGCAAATAATCCCTGCTAAACCTCCGGGGTCCCTGTATCTGCACACAAGGTGCAGGGAGTAAAGTGAGTACTCCAACTCAGTGTGTAATAGCAATAAATAACAACTGAAAGAAAGAAATCCAGTAAGAACACTATACAGTTCTATAATCAATAGTAAGGGTAGTAAATATTCGCTAAAGAGGGAAATCTGGTAAAAATTCTCCTACAGTCCAACAATTTACCAACACTGATGCGGCGCACAGCCCGATCCACACCTAGTGCTACTGCGGCGTGCAGCCCGATCCAATATAATATATAATGCAGCGGCGCATAGCCCGATCCAATATAATATATATAATGCTGCGGCGCGCAGCCCGATCCAATAGTAATAGTCGATTGCGCTCACTGGGGTGTGTGCAGACTCCGGAGGGGCTCCTTCAGCCCAAACGCTATAATACTGCGGCGTGCAGTCCGATCGACATAATATATCACTACGGCGTGCAGTCCGATCCATATATAATATACTACTGTGGCGTGCAGTCCGATCCATATATATATATCACTGCGGCATGCAGTCCGATCCATATATTTAAATATATACTACTGCGGCGTGCAGCCTGATCCAATACATGTATATGTATATACTGCTGCGGCGTGCAGCCCGATCCGGTATATATCAAATACCCTCACTATTGGGTCCTTGACCCCTCTCAGTCAATATAGACTTGGCCTCTCGGGCCCACTCAGCTATGACAGGGTATTCAACCCTAGGTATTTCTCATTTAGAGTACAATTTCCTAATGCCAGTTCATATTATGTTTTACAGTTAAAGACATGACTGGGAGTATGTGTTCAACAGGTAAAGTGTGGTCAATTAGCTCAACAGGCTCCCCTAAGGGTTCTGCAGAACGGCATAAGGCCCCAAACATAGAAACTAGCCCAAAATGTATGGATATAAACTCAGTCTCAGTCAAGAAGTATAGTAAGCCATCAATAGGGAAGGACCAAGTCTGAATCCCCAGTAGTAATATCACCACGCTCATTACACGGCACGTGTTTCATCTCAACATAGCACCGTATAGTGCAAATACGGGGTTTCAAACCCTCAGTATATCATTCATAACCATTACTCACCTCAAACCAGCCAAAATCCTAGCTCGCCTTGCGCTTTCCTCGCAAATCGCCCTCCTCGGGTGTAGAATCTGATCAAAACCACAAGGAATAGGTTATAATAAGCTAATGGGACTTAACCCAATTGAAAGAACTCGAAAAACACCCCAAAACATGAAGTTGGCAAAACCCGAGCCTCGGGCCCACTTCTCGAAAAATTACGAACTTTACATTTTCAGAATCCTCGTCTCGCCACGAGTCCGTACATATAAATTTTATCAAAATCGGAGTTCAATTGCCCCTTCAAATTCCAATTTTTCATTACCAAAAACCAAGCCCTAACTTCTTTAATTTTATACCCAAAATCAGAGAATTAATGGATGATTCTTCAATTAAATGATGTATCTAGGCCATGAGACTTACCTCCAATCACTTCCCGTCAAAATCCCCTTCAAATTCTATCAACAAGTTCTCAAGGTAGTGCAAAAATGGAGAAAAGAATGATGGGTTCGCGACTGAAATTTTCATTAAAAGCCTTCTGTTTCGCCCAGAGTTACTCTATGCGATCGCAGCCCCAGGCATGCGATCGCGATGAACAAAATTTTTAGAAACTTTAAAACATTCTATGCGATCGCGGCAGGTCTACGCGATCGCGATACTCAATTTCCCCAACCCTACGCGATCGCGTCCATGAACTATGCGAACGCGTAGTGCAAATGAAGTTGCCTCTGAATTCCTCTTATGCGAACGCGGAGACTACCATGCGATCGCAATGCCTTACTGTCCAGTGCTATGCGATCGCGTCTCAATGCATGCGATCGCATAGGCCAAATTTCTTCTGCAATTACTGCTGCAAATCTGCAGCTTCTAATAACCAAACTTGGTCCGTTTGACACCCGAATTCATCCCGAGGCCCCCGGGGCCTCAACCAAAGACACCAACATACCCCAAAACATCATACAACAACACAAGGATCATCAAATTACCACGGATTCAAGCTTAAATTTAAACTAAAACTTCTGAAACTCACATTCGGTCAAAAACCCGACCAAACGACGTTCGAATGACCTGAAATTTTGCGCACATATCCAAAATCACCTAACGAAGCTACTGCGACTCTCGGAATTCCATTTCGACCCTCGGATCAAAATCTCACCTATCAACCGGAATTCGCCAAAATTCCAACTTCGCCAATTCAAGCCTATTTCTACACCGGACCTCCAAATTCAATTCCGATCGCTCTCCTAAGTCACAAATCCTCCCTCGAAGCTGACCGAACTGACGAAATTCACATCCGAGCCCTCTAACTACATAGTCAATGTCCGGTTGACTTTTCCACAACAAGCTTCCTTCTAAGAGGCTATGTGCCTCATTTTCAACTAAAACCAACTCGATTACACCCGATCAACTCTAATACCGGTATTGAAACATGAAGCAACACAATAAGGGGGAAACGGGGCGGTAACTCACGTGACGAAGGGCCAGGTCGTCACATGTTCACTCGACTATTAAGCCCAAAGACTACCCGAGTATGATAAAATTCTCACTCGATGATTATCTACGAAATTTAAGGGCCAACATTACTCGAGATCTCATTCTCACTCAACTCGGGCTCATGTGTCCCGATGTCGTGAGCTCGCATCAAATCAATTTAAGCTTAGCTTGAGGACTGGCAAGAACCCTAAGGGATATTATATTTACCGCTTAATAACCTAAGGGTTAATTATGTCCTAAGTGTGGTATTTGGACTAATCACTAGAGTTGTACAATCAAAATTTTCACAAGTATAATACAGAATGGAATTGAACATGAGCCAAAAATAAGACAAATAGATCTGTTTACCGTGAAAATTAAAATAACAATTAAATTTGATTATGAGGTTCTAAAAATATGTGATCTTTTTTTATGCTAGTTGTTAAGCAATGGATGCTAAGTAAAAGGTTAGGAATCAAGATTGTAGCTTAGAGACGGTATGATAATCGAACAAAATTGTTAGATATTGGGGGTCTCAAGCTGTCATTTATAAAGCCTCGGGGTCGAGCTAGATGGCCGACTTTGAGCGGTCGAGAGGGAGATAACAGTTATGAAAGCTATGATGATGGATCTTTATGATCAATGATAAGCAATAAATGAAGAAAAATAAATAGAACAAAATGAATATAAGCAATTAATGAAGTAATGAAATCAAGAGAATATGTTAGAGAGCAGAGAGAATGTTCTTATGTATTTAGTATTGAGCATCCGATCCTTACAAAATAACAAGGATCCCCTTTATATATGTGGGGGAATCCCAACATAGTACAAATGCATTAATTACAAAGATATTGGGCTGGTAGAGCCATTTAATACCTTGATACATTTTTGGACTAGTCAACTAGGTTTTGTCAGCCTTATTCATGCGCCTTGGGAACTTCACCTTGATCTGCCGAGACCACTAAATTACATTACCTCGAGGCCGGTTGTTAGTTACACTACCTCGAAGTCGATCACCAAGAACCCTCAAAGTCGATCACTGGAAATCCTCGAGATGCCTTGATGATTGTAAAATCGAACCGTTGATTTCTACCGTATACAAATAGTCGATCACTGGAATTCCTCGAGAAGCCTTGATGATGGTAAAATCGAACCGTCGATTTCTACCGTATACATAAAGTCCCTGTGTTTACTAAAACAAAGTGATAGGAAATGATTTTGATCTCCTACTCCTTAAGCATCATCATCATGAAGTCATCCCATCAGAGCATTAAATGCCAAGACTTAAAAGCCGCACAAGGGTCGTTATCAAACATGACTATCGAGAAACCCATAAACCGCCATTGGTTCGTACTTTCCGCTGCCCATATAGCTCTTATAAATGCATCAGTCGTTTGATAATTCATACTTTTACAACATTTTCAAGTTCTCAAAGCCAAATCCATCCCCTTTTACATTCTTTCTTCTTCCGTTCTTGACTCTTTGCCTACTTTATCAGAATGGCCTTTCTGCCACCATGGCTAGAACTTCTAAGGCAGTTCCTCAGAAAGAAGAGGCTGTCTCTTCATCTCGGATATCCAAAAGCAAATCCAAGGATAAGCCTAAAGTGGCTCCTACAGTCAAACAATATACACCCATCGAGTTCAGTAGCATGATAGATTTCTCCATCGAGAGACATTCATCTATACCGGTTTAACGTGAACACATATCCCGACTTGTCAGTGTCGTGAAAGACATAAGCAAAGTTTGGGCGGACTGCCAATGGGATAAAAAGGTACTGGTTGAGATGCCTAACCCTAAAGAGAGCATAACGGACCATAAGGCCAATTTTCTTCATGTGTACACATACCCGTTCACCTTGGGCCCTATCGACTCCTCGGAAACTTCTTCTCCGATGGTAGACCCGGTCATTCTTGACTTCTATTGTAAATATCGGGTGTCGCTTGGCCAAATTTACCCCTCTTTCTGGAGGATAGTTTACATGTTTTGCTATATTTCCATTAAAACCGAGGGTAAGATATTTACCCTTGATGATCTAATTAGTCTATACATCCCCTATCTTTTTCGAGGCTTGATCGAGTTTCACCATCGAGCATCAAAACCCTTTTTCTAGAGCATCGGCGAGCATAAGGATCGAGGGTAGATGAGCCGGTTTGTCCGAGTGATAACCTCAGTCATTATTCCGGCTAGGTGGATGCCGTTCTTGGAGGTGTGGAACATGGAGCATAAGTGTCTCTTCTTTGGGTATATTTATTGTCCTTTTTCTTTCTTCGAATGCAAGATTTACCTTTGCTCACATAGCCACCATTTGGTATCCCCAATCTTTCCCGACCCTATTGGGGTGGATTATGGGATTAGATACCTCATTCCCCTATCCCGAGCGCTCTTGTCCTGGTTGGCCAAAATCATGGTAAGATCCTTCTTGCCGCTTTTACCATATTTTTATATTTCTTCCCCATACCCTCTTTGCTCACAAATTTTGACCACTATGTTTGCGCAGGCCTTGGCGATGGAGAGCAGATGAGACTGCCTCCTGGTGGTGAGGAGGAGGCTCCGAAGCCTGAGAAGGGAAAGAAGAGGAAGAAAGGGGCGACCGCTAAGTCCCCTTTAAGAAAAACAAATTTCGTAGATCTTGAGCTGAGGCCGAGCTCTCGTCTTCAGCTTCTTGAGTGGGCTCCAATGCTAGGGCTCCGATGATGATGTCAGTGATGTCCCTTTGGAACCAAGGAGATGGTCAAGCACGGATGCCCCCCAAGTGTCTGTGCCGAGAGGCGCTGAGTCGGGGACGACTGAATCGGCTCGAGCCAATGCTTCAAAGGGCCTCGAAGAGGGTGCGGGTGTGGCCCCTAAGCCTCCTATGGATGTGGTGCAACCCCCACCGAGGAGACTGTAGCTGTTGGTTTTAAAGGGCCCAGGCCGTGAGCTTCTCGGGGATGGAGTTTTCCCTTTTGCGATATTGGAGCCCTGGGCGGCCTTAATTTGGGTCCTCGGTTCTTGCCCGGGGAATGCAGGGACGCTCAGGACCCAAATGCTACCAACATGGAGGGTCCTCTCAAAGGGGGAGATGAGCTTGAAAAAATCCTTGATAGCGTTGATGATGTTAGTGAGGATGTCGATCTCGACGCTCCAAACGCTATCGAGGAAGCTGAGAGGTTCTAACAGAAGGTGATAGCTCTTTGTGTACGCCTTTCTAGTCTCAAGTACCTTTCCTTGTTTTTCTAATTTTTCTGACTCTTCTGTTTCGTTGTAGGCTAAGATGATGTATGATCACGCCTTCTCTAGGCTCCAAGACGAGCTTTCATGTCATGGAAAGGAGCTCAAGAAAATCACCTCGGGACTGCATGAATCGGAGGCCCTTTCTACCCAAAAGGAGGAAAAGTTAAGTGAGCTTAGAGCGAATTTGGAGGGAGTGCTCCGAGAAAAGGCTGGCCTTGCTGATTGGGTAACTTGTTATTTGTAAATCCATTCATTGTTCTCATAATTCAAAGCTTACTGACTTATCTTTTCTCTTGTATATTAGGTAGAATAATGTGGAGATCTTCGAGCTTAGGAGGCGAAATGAGGTCATCGCCTTGGAATTGGCATCGACCCAGGGTCTTCTTCAAAATGCTCGAGAAGATATTACTGCGCTTTCTACGGCCAAGTTCGAGGTCGAATAAAAAATCACTACTTGTCTGAGAGACGCCTCCACAATGAATCAAATAGTCCAAGATATATCGGTAAGGTCGAGCAAAAGCTGATTTAGACTGTCTCTCACGCTAGAGCCAAGGTGAGGAGGCAAGCCTTAGAGGAAGCCGGTGCTAAAGGTGCCGATCTCTCAACTGAGATCGAGGAGGCCCGAGAGTTGGAGGGAGAATTGGCGCTCTTAGTCGCTTTGGACCAAGGTCCAAGAGATGGTTCATAGGACAATGACAATTGAAGAATAGGCCTGTGTCACCTTTCCCCTTTTTTGTGTATGTATTCCCGGGAAACAGGTCTTGTAAAGATGCCCCTTGTAAATATATTTTTCGGCAATGCAAGAGAATTTTTTTGCTTCAAGTCTTTGAATTCTTTATATTCCAGTGTCCATGTGGAGTTAGCCTTTGAATTTTGATGTTGACTCTTTAGAGTCCATACTTAGAGTAATCGGGGCCCTCGAGATCGGGCCCCATCTCGAGATTAGGTTGATAACTTCTTTGGAGCCGATGCTTGTAATAGCAAAAGTCCTCGAGGCCTCAATTTTTCTCGAGCACCGTGTGTCAGCATTATTCATGTGACACAGTAGTGGGGCCCCCTGGGTGGTCCCACCAGTACATTTCCAAAAAGCAGTGTTGTCATGGTCAGACCTAATTGGTCTTATGGATAACCGAACAGTCGCTGCTTGTCTCTATATATGCACTCGCTCATTTCTTAATTGGAGATTCTTCTATTCTGGGTAATCATCCTTCTCATAGAGTTTTTGTTCTTTGTGCTAGCTCTTTTATCATTTCAACTCACAGCCTTTGCCCAAATCTTTATCCTTCTCTTCCTATTTTACCATAGCCATGGCTGCCTCTGTTTCGTGTTCGGTCGGTGGTACACCGCCGATATCCAACGAGCGGGCCTCGAGGTAATTTGTCTCTAGGAGAGATTTTAGGCTGGAGAGGCCTCCCAACGTCTACGGACACTGGGAGCATGTGTCATGGGAAGAAGCAGTGGTATTGAAGGTACCTTCCTCAGAGGAGAGCATCATAACCCATGTCGATGTGTTATTGAGCGTGTATATGTATAATTTTACGTTGGGCTTCCCTGATAAGGTCCTTCTCGAGTTCTGTAGGAGGTATTTGGTTTCCCTAGCATAGTCTCACCCATCCCTTTGGAGGATAGTTTTGATGATAAGATACTTTAAGGATAAGGCCGGGCTCAAATTCACCCTTAGCCACCTCGTTAGGTTATATCGGCCTCTGCATTACTGGGGCTTGATTACTCTACGACGTCAATCCACCCGATCTCCTACAGCTAGCAATGAAGAGGACGAGGACCGAGGGTGGGTGAGGCGGTTTGTTCGAGCACAAATAGTCGATATCATCCCTGAAGTGTTTTTTCCATTTCTTGAGAAATGAAATTTCACACGTAAGTGGTATGCTTCTATTTTATTGTTTTTCCCATAGTGGAGGCGGGCTACGTAATGCTGTTTTTCCATTTCATTTTTTTAGCGATTCCTTGGCTGCGAGATGAGGTTACAGACCTGGCAGAATGGTCCCGTATGTTGGCAGCTTGCTCAACTTGTGACAAGCGCGAATGGCGAGACCCGTCCAAGGAGAGATGGGAAGCAAAACATCATGGTAGGTGTTCAGTGGCTCATTTCCTCAGAAAAAGTACTTTCTTTTTAGTGCACTAACTCTGCCACCGTAGGTGCCAGAGATTTTTTTGAGATGAGGCCGTGTCCCCTGGAGGAGGAGGAGAGATCTCCATCCTTGGGGCTGAGGATCGATCATAAATGGAAGGAACCTTCGAGGTGTGAGGATGCTCGCAGTGGGTTGAGTCCTCCTCTGAGGTTAAAAAGAGACCAGTCGGCCGAGCTTCCGTCTTCGGAGGCTTTTATTTTTGAAAAGAACATTTCCTATTCCCGTCGAAGCTACTTCGAGGGACAAGGGTCATCCGACGCCTTCCTCTTCTCCTACCGAAGGCACTTCGGGGGGATTAATCCATCAAACGTAGGCTCGAACTTTGGTGGGGCTCAGCGGCTTAGCTTCATGGTAAGCTTTGGTAGTCGGTATTGGCTTTGGATCCATAAGTACATGCTTAATTTGAAATGTGTTCACAAGAAAAGAAGTTACCAGTGCACTATTATGGGGCTGAGATAGAGCCTCGAGTTCGCTTTTTGCTGTCGAGGGATGTTTTTTTTCTCCTGGCCGCGAATTCCTGCAGGGCGCCAACACCTCAAAAGATCATATGGATGACATGTTGCGGCTCATCTGCATCGTTCTTTTTGGTCTCCTCTCTTTCTCGGAATTGATTTTTGGCTCTGTCGCTGAGGAATTCCCAGAGGTGACCTTTGCTGAGTAATCAGGCCATTTTTTTGTAGAGCTGTCGGCAATCATCAATCCTTGTGCCCGTTCGTGTTGTGAAATTCACACAATGAGTTATGGTTCCTTTGTAAAGGGTCTGATTGTATAGGCCTTCGCCGTCTGGTGTCTCTGATTTTACTAATGGCGAAAACGATGTTTGATATGTCGATGTTGAAGTTTTATTCCGACAAGTTAGGTACCTCCGTCAGGCCTGTGTACCTATCGAACCCGGCTCTACTGACAAGTCCCCAAGGATTCTGGCCTCGGTCCATCCTTTGATCATTGATGGGTATATTGCACCTCGGGGCGTTTTTTCTATCTTCAGTGTATGGTTGGTATCTTTCATTGTTTGGTTTTGGCTCTTTTTCCAGAAGCCTTCTAGGATATACTGAACCCGAAGGGGCCCCTAGCTGGTTATCCTCGACCCTGATCAACTAGGCCACGACGGGATATTTAACCAAATTTTGTTTCAGCTGCTTTGAAGCCACCGGACATCGTTCATTCAGACCTTGATTGAAGGCCTGCATTGCCCAGTCATCAGAGACTTGTGGTAGTTCCATTCATTCCATTTGAAAGCGATGTACGAACTCTCAAAACATCTCATTCTCCCTCTACTTGATATTGAAGACGTTAGATTTCCTTGTTGTTACTTTGATGGCACCAGCGTGTGCCTTTATGAAAGAACCTGGCAGCATGGAAAATAAGTCTATAAAGTTTGGAGCTAGGTTGTGATACTACATCATGGCCCCATTAGAGAGTTCTTCCCCGAACTTCTTTAGCAGGACAGACTAGATCCCGTCGCCCCTTAGGTCGTTGCCCTTTCACTGCGCAAGTGTACGAAAGGACATGTTCGTTGGGGTCCGAAATTCCATTATACTTTGGAAGGTTGGGCTGTCTGAACTTCTTTGGAATGGGTTTCGGAGCAGCTTCCTATGGGAATTCCCTTTTCACAAACTTCTTCAAATCTACACCGTTCAGGACTGGGGGTGCACCCGGAATTTGGTCGACTCTAGAATTGTAGGTATCTACCTTCTTATCATTGGCTTCTCTCTTTTTCTCACCCGATTCTATCCTCTTTGTGAGATCCTCTAGCATCTTTATGAGGGGGGGGTCGGTTGCCGACCCGTTGTTGCTTGATCTCTCGGGTACCTACTCGGCTGGGGGGTCGCCTCTGGTGCTACCACGCAGGGAGTTTTCTGGTGACTTTGCAGCTAAGCAATTGCCAGCTGTTGTGCCTGTAACATTTCAAAAATAACATAAAGGCTAACCTCCCATTCTTCCTTAGTCGGGGTTTTTTGGACTTTTTGTTGCTCTCCTTGGTGTATGCTCTTGTTGGTGTGGGAGCTTATATCGACGTGTTGGGCATCACGTGAGACCGCATCCACGGGAACTGGTTCTGGTGCATTCCCAGGGTTTCGTGGTGGTACACCAACACTTGGAACATTCACACCATTCTCTCCATGGTCCTCAAGTTCGTTGTTTGCACCTCCATTAACTGAGTTAGACATTTTGACCTGAAAACGAAGATCTTGGACAAGAAAAAGCGTGAAAGATAACTTGCGTTATGTAGCAAAACCAGCAAGAAAATAATCAGTATTATTTTTAGCCCCACGGTAGGCGCCAAACCGTTTAACGTGAAAATAATAATAATAATTAAATTTGATTATGAGGTTCTAAAAATATGCGATCTGCTTTTATGCTAGTTGTTAAGCAATGGATGCTAAGTAAAAGGTTAGGAATCAATATTATAGCTTAGAGACGGTATGTTAATCGAACCAAACTGTTGGAGATCGAGGGGTCTCGAGCTGTCATTTATAAGGCCTCAGGTCAAGCTGGATGCCAATTTGGAACAGTCGAGAGGGAGATAACAGTTATGAGAGCTATGATGATGGCTCTTTATGATCAATGATAAGCAATAAATGAAGAATAATAAATAGAACACAATGAATATAAGCAGTAAATGAAGTAATGAAATCAAGAGAATATATTAGAGACTAGAGAGAATGTTCTTATGTATTTAGTATTGAGCATCAAATCATTACAAAATGACAAGGATCCCCTTTATATATGAGGGAAAATCCTAACATAGTACAAATGCATTAATTACAAATATATGGGGCTGGTACAACCATTTAATGCCTTGATATGTTTTTAGACTAGTCCACTAAGCTTTGTCAGCCCTATTCACGTGCCTTTGGAACTTCACCTTAATCTGCCGAGACCACTAATTTACATTGCCTTGAGTCCGGTCGTAACTTTCACTACCTCGAAGTCGATCACCAAGAACCCTTGGAGTCGATCACTGGAAATCCTCGAGATGCCTTGATGAATGTAAAACCGAACCATCGATTTCTACCGTATACAAGATCCTTTTATATTTCCAATAGATGGTTACAATATATAATTACAACATCCACGAAAGGTCATTACACAGGAACAAAGGAGCAAAAAACAAAAACAAAGGACCTAATATACTTCTAAGGTCACATCCTTGAGAGCGGGATCTTCGCAACCTCCTTCTCGGGGGCCCTATGTTGATCTCTGAAAATGTCCGTATGCCCGAAGAGAATTCGGGTAGAAAAACCTCGATAAATGTAACTATATTTCCAGCCGTAGGGATTGAGCATTTTGTTGAAATTTTGGGTCATAATCTACTAAAAAAGTGCAACAAAAGAAAAAGATCAGAAGGGAAGACCAGAAGATGTAGCTTCACCTTCCATCACAAGAAAAACCAAAAAAGTTGCAAGATGCACGAGCAAAGGTCAAATAATGTCCATCATTGGGATATTGTTCTGGTGTAGGATGCAAAAGCTAGTAGATGATAGTTTCACCTCATACCATGGAAAGCAAAAGGAATGAAGTGCTACACCAGGTTGAAGTTAAGAGAGATGAGCAGCAGTGTAAAGTTCACATATTTTCTGATGCGGGAAGGATTTGACGCCCTTCTCTCGTTGTTTCGAATCGAAGCTTTTGAAAAGGGGAGTCTTGGCATAACTGGTAAATTTTCTGCCATATGACCTTGTGATCGCAGGTTCGAACCATGGAAGTAGATGATTAAAGAGGGAAGCAAAGAAGGGAAAATATCAAGAGTAAATGAAGATGATAAAAGTACGGTTCTTTGTCTAATTGAGTAGCCTCCTATTTATAGAAAAGTGGCGATGGATCAGCGGCGCAAGTGGCCGACAAGCGCTGGAGCGCATTTGATGTTTTGGGGAAGCGTTATGACATGACATTTCTGATCACCTCAAATGCCTACATCACGGGCATGACATCATCATAAGAGGTTCGAGAAAATCGAGGTTCAAATCGTTTCTTATTATCTTACTCTAAGAAACGCGGGGACTATCTGTATACGGTCGAGATCGAATGCCTTCAATCTATATACCTGAGAGGTCATCCAAAGTCCGAGTTCGGGTAAGACCAGGTTCGAGCTAGTGGGACCACACCAGAGTTCGAAGGCGAAGCACGATGCATACCAAGGTCGGGTGTGTTATACCCCGAAATAGTACCGTTATGGATTTGTACCAGAACGAGTTAGATTCCTGCCACGTCCCAAAAGTCATGGCGCAAATACCGGAATATGATTGTAGTATTCATTACTAGGCGACTAGACAGTTGTACCAAGAATATTCCTTACTGTAAATGTAAATATACCTTATTTAGGGATTCCCCTATTATTTAAATGGGACCCCAATCATTTGTAAGACCATCTTATCTTTGAGAAAATAATTTACTCTCTGCTTTTTGCCAACTGTTCATAGAATTGTCCTTTAGCATTATTATTCTTACTTTGATTCTCCTACTTAATTGTTCTTAGTGCCCTAAGCCACCTCGAGGTCACTAAGCTTGAGTTCACTACTTCTAAGTAACATTGATTTGATTCACTTCTATCTTTCATTTCTTCTAAATATTTCTTGGTTATTAATTGGTATTGAACTAAATCACATATCTTTAAAACCATTAATCAAATTTAATTCTTACTCGTATTTTCGAGATAAACAATACTAATGTTTTGATATATCATTTTCCAGTCAATAAAGCAGATGACTTGTATGAACTATATGGAATTTACATGGCCAAATGCATGGACAACCCCTTTAACTTGGCCATAATTTTTACTTGAACACTTAAACTTAAACTCGTACCTATTGGGCACTTGAACTCAGTACTTGGTGTGTCTATTAAACACATATTGGTGATGTGGATTAAAGCGTGTGCATCACCTCTTTTCAGCGCGTAATAACTATTTATTTTGCCCCCAAACTTGACAGGTGTTCTTCAACTCATTTTCTTTTTTCCCTTTAAAGCATTTTCCACTTTCATTTTACTTCTTCCTTGAAATAATACATCCTTAAAATAAAATTAATTTCCTTTTTTTTCTTCTGCTCTTCTCCGTCAATGGCATCCATCTTTCTTCTCCACTCTGGCATCACAAAATCTAATTAAGTGCAGCAAGAATCTTAAGTCGCCCTTTCGAAGTTGTAGGTGAAGTTGCTACGGCAAAACCCATCAATAAAAAATCAACCAATCTGACTGAAAAATCTAAATCAACTCAACCACGGATATAAAAGTAAATGAAAAAAGAAGTATAAGGTGATGAAAATAAATAAGAAAAAAGCAATCTTGAAAAGGTTGGGGTTGTTTGAGATAGAGAAAAAGTTCACTTTCTTTCACATGTAGGTGAGCAAAAATAACGTGATTTGAGCCAGAGAAGCAGCTGATGCGGCAGTTGTTGGAGATTTTGATTTTTCGAAGAATATTCTGCAATGTTTAATTTTTTGGATAGGCAATGAATTCTACTGATTTTGTTTGTGATGAATGAAAGTGGAAAAAAAGAGTAAAGAGTCTTAATCGGATCTGAAGTAAATTTCAAAAGAAAGGAATGATAAAGCTCTATTTTTTTGGATGCAACTGACAGAGAAGAAAGAGAAAGAAAGAAGGAAACGAAGATGCAGAAAGAAGAAGACTGATGGATGAGGGCACTCAATTTTTAGTATCTCACTTTTTTCTAGAATGCTACGTGTTCTTATTTAATTTAGTTTTCACCATGTCACAAGTGTTTGAACAGCACGCGCTCACTTTTTTGCTTGGATGTTTTTGACGTGTTTAATAGATACACCAAGTACTCAGTTCAGGTGCCCAATAGGTACAAGTTTAAGTTTAAGTGTTCAAGTGAAAATTATGGCCAAGTTAAAGGGGTTGTCTATGCATTTGGCCAATTTACATATATGCATTTGGAATTGTAATGGATTTAGTGAATGGTTCACTCAGTTGCTGGTCTATTCTTTTGCTGGGTTTATTTATTGCCGGGACACGAAAATTATAAACAATGTCTTACCCCATGAAAGACATTATTATTATTATTATTATTGGATTACAACGCAATTCTTAAGTATACAGCCGATATCATTTAGGTTCCTCTCCCTATATATTTTGGTTAAACAGAAAAAAATGCATTAACAAATTTGAGGTGGTTGAGACCTTATCAAGTGAAAAAGATGGATGGGATAGGTGTAATGGTGGTGGAGAGGAAGGAAATTTTAATGGTGGATAAAAAAATAGAAGGGAGGGGTAAAATGGGTTAGGAGTGCTGATGTGACATACCACGTGACATTCATCTCATCAAATATCAATGTCACGTGGATTGAATGTCCACCTTCAACAATCTAGGAAAAAAGATATATTCGAACCAATAGTATTACGGTAGGGGTATATTTAGACCAAATGTAAAACAAGGGATATATTTAATCGTTTTCTCATAGTACAAGGATATAATTGGACCTTTTCGATCAACTTATCCATAAAGTAATCACAGAGAAATGTTTTATGATAATCATTAGCTGATAACCCAATAAAAATAGTAATTAACTAATCAGCTACAACAATGATATTCTTGAATAATCTCTAAACTGTTTATATATAACTTAATTCCACGCATAAAATATTGAATTTACTATTCAAAAGAGCATCTCAAGAAAATGACACTACTATTAATAAGGAGCCAATAATTTTTTTCATCACGTTTACATTTTTTTGAATATGTAAATTATATTTCAAATAGAATCAGAAGAAAAAAATTCAGAAATTCTAAGCAAAATCTCGTTGGCCGAATCTCGTTATTTCCTTTGAATCGAAAGTAATATTGATTAACTATTGTTTTATTTTGCTTTTTTATCTTGGTGCCAAACACACCAAACTTTGTTTCAAAACTATCAAATCTGGGTTATAATGATAGATGATGGTAGAATTAACTTGTACGACTGGTGTTTGATATCGGAATGACATTGCTTGGAAAATGACAATTATTGAAGTAGCAAGAGAAAAAGTGTAAATAAAAAATGATAGGAGTGGACGTGGTAGAGAGTTCAGAAAATTCAAGCAACACATATTTTAGCATTGGTACCTACTACCCACTTTAATTGGTTCAAGAGTTTGGTTGGTTAACGCATGAATAAACTACTTGTTGGATATTGGGTTTGGGTCACGGGTCGTCCATATGGACTGTCCCTATCCATTTAAAGGAGATAAAACCTAAAGAGGTTACCTAAGGAAGTTAAAACACAGATAAAATAAAATAAAAAATGTTGCACGTTAGAGAGAGAATAGGAACGTGGTATTGAATGTGAGCGGCAGTTTTTTTCTCTCTTGAAACTCCTCTCTCTCCTTTATATATATTTTTCTTCCTCAATAGAGAAAGATATAAGTCTTGAAGTAATTCTCCCTCAAGAAAACACATTATGATAAACAAGGTATTTAGATCGTGAACAAGAACTACGTTTCCAAGAAAGACGAAGTCGGATTCGGGCAATTGATTGGAACAAATTCTGAAAAACTTCTGTGTTATTAACAGGTACACAAATTTGATGTCCCTGTTACTCGATTTTTACTAACAATCGTATCAGAGCCGTGGTTGTATCCATACTCTGCTTTCTCCGCCGCAAATTTTATTCTTATTGGGATACGGCTCTGGTTGGTGCCATAAAAAAGAACAATCTGTTTGTTTGTTTGTTTTTTAAGAGATCTTGTGTGTAGAATTTTTGCCGCTATTGACAGAGTTTGAGATTAAAAATTATTCTTTTACCGTAATGTTGTTTGCAACGGAACTTAAACAAAGGTTTCAAAAATTGAATTGAATGTATGTGAGATCACCATGGCTTGACAACTTTATTTGCATTCTTTGAAGTTTATCACATATAATATAATATAAATCCTCATCATGTGAAAGTAACCATGTTATCTTTGGCATGTGAAATTTTTATTGCCATTTGGATAGCATTACTTATTTGCATATTTACCTATATGTATTGGAAATGATTTTCATATCTTCCCCACTTTACTTTAGAAAGTTGAAATGTAGACACATATTCTGATTGTTGTTAACAGAACAGAACTTGACACGTATGGAGCAAAATGCTTCTCAAGTATGGAGGCTTGTGATCAATGTAGTTTTATTTAAATATTGTGAATAGCAGACATGAATCAGTGGTACTAAGAAATATTGAATCATTGCACAAGAATTATCAATCAATTCCAAAAATAATTACGATCATAATATAAATGATATAATTTTGAAAGTCTTTCTGATTAATTGCAGCAAATTCTTTCTCTATCTTTTGTCTTGACAAGTTATTTTAGAATATAGTACTATTTTTTTAGTCCTAATCCCTTAAATTGATATACTTCTACAAGTTATTGTGACGTATGTTGTCATAATGAATGGTTGTAGCCGTTCTAAGTGTTTCCTTGGTCCTACTTCAGGTATGACTAAAGAAGGACAAGTTCAAATTACTCCAAGTGGGAGTTCTCAAAGTCAAGGAAGAGGACATCGTAGAATGGTACGTCGTCGCATGACTTATTTCTATAATAATTCAGACTCGGAGCCTGAAGTCATCAGGAATGTGCCAAGGGCGAGACGAAATAAGTTAAGGGATCGAAGGGCTGAACGAACGGAAAGAGAAAAGAAATTTAGGTAGTTTAAGGAATTTAAAATGGGCCCTGATGCTTCTGCCCCTGAACATGTACACTTTTTTTAAGATAAAAAGAGTTGAATTGGCTAATTACATAGAAATTACTGATTGGGAAGCATTTGTTATTTTAGCGGACTCTCTTCGAGAGCCTTGGGGTAAAATTTTAACTGAGATTTATCATGATATTCGGCCTAGTGCACCTTTTAGTGTATACGAGCAAGAGTTAGTGTTCGATTGGTACATGGATGTCCTAGCAAATATGTAAATTGTTATTATGTGTTTTATCTGAATGAAATTTAAATTGTGTTATTTGTCTCACCAATTACATGCATTGTTTATTATATTCTTTTTATGAATTGAGACTTAAAATAAAGTATACACTAAGAAGTGATTCTAATATTAATTAAAAATATTTAGATATAGATGATGAATGAAAATGTAGGGACCATTCAATTCTATATTAAATGTAGAATTAATATTATAATTAATTTACTTGAGTGATTGTGTAATCACACTAAAGTATATATATTAATGAGTTAAACTTGTAATATTGACTCTAATAACAGACATGGCATCAAAAAGTATCATTGCTAACTTGAACAAGGGTGACAAACTCAATGGTAAAAATTACGATATATGGAGTCGTAAGATGTGGTATGTACTTGAAGAGCAAGATGCTCTTGAAAGTATTAACGATGTTACGAGTCATCTAGAGCAGGGTAACACTGCCCAACACGGGAGGGATCTGGAAACTTACGATGTTTGAAAAAAAAAGATTTCATTGTACTTGGAATTATTGTAAGTTCAGTTGCTGATGATCTCATCCACGAATGTGAGCAATATCCTACTGCTCAAGTGATGTGGGCACATTTAAGAGAGGCATATGGGGATACGACTGTGACTCGCCTTCGACAACTGACAATCAAGTTTGACATATACAAAAAACGTCAAGATCACAGTGTTAAGAAACATCTAAGGGTAATGTCGAATATGATTGCCCAACTCAAAAGTGTTGGCCATCTTCTCTCCGATGAGCAGCAGGTTCAGGCAGTGATTCGATCTCTTTCCAATAATTGGGAACATTTGAAGGTTAATTTGGCCCACACTGATAGCATCAAAACTTTTGTTGATGTTGCCCGTCATGTAGAGCTTGAAGACGAGCGGCTTGGTACTGCTAAAGCTGTACCTAATGACTTTGTGGTAGAATCAAGTGGTACAAAGAAATCAAGCTTCAAGCACAAGAGAAACTGCAAAAATGACGGAAAGGGTAAGGAGACCATAGAATGACCCTCCAAGAAAAGAAACAAGCCAAATTCCAAGAAAGAAAAACAGTTCCACCAGAAGAAAGACAAGAGCAAGATGAAGTGTTACAAATTGCCAAGTCCCAGGGCATTTTGCTCATGAGTGCATCGAGCCAAAAAGGTAGCGTTTCAAAGCGCATCTCTTAGTGCTATATATGTTTCTAGCACTGTTTTACTAACTGAATCTTATCCTATGTGAATAGTAGACTTAAGGGCCATCGACCATGTGAGCCGCTATAGAGAAGCTTTGATAGAATTTCGTCGAGTTCCAGCTGGATCAAAGCATGTATATGTGGGAAACAATGAAAAGCTTGAAGGCAAAGGATAAACACTTGCAGAATGGACATACATGGTGGCCGATCTTTGATGTTGCATGACGTCCTATATGTTCTAGAGATTCGACAAAACTTAGTTCTGTTTAGATTTCAATTTGAACTTTAGTCGCAGTGGTCTTAGAATGTCACGACCCAAACCCGGTCGTGATGGCGCCCAACCATATAGCTAGGCAAGCCTGACCAATTATCACTCACGAACCCAACCTAATAACTCATTTCCGATAATTTAAGGAAATTTAATAGTTTAAAAATAATAAGTCGATGTTTGTAATAAAAATAATACGGAACAGACAAAAATATCCGACGAAACACTCCCAAAAGAATCTGGGGTCACGAGTCTAGAGCCTTTAAACAACGGAATAACAAATATTCGAAAATACATAAGTCTAGAATGCGGAAATAAAACTGAATAAAAGGGAGAAGTCGGTCTTGAGAACGTCAGGCAGCTACCTCGACAACTCTGATAAAACTCTGGAAGACAGCGACTGCTCAGCTAAGTCTCTGGGACACCTGAATTTGCACACATGGTGCAGGGAGTAAAGTGAGTACTTCCAACTCAGTGGTAATAGACATATATAATGACTGAAAGTAAGAAATCCTGAAATACCACAATGCAAAGCTGAAACTAACCACTTAGCACATTAAACGATGAAACAACAGTAATCAACGACGGATAGACAAATATATATCAATGCATGAATGCAATGCAATGCACATGACCGCTGCGGTGTACATCCCGATCCATTGGGTACCCGCGCTCACTGTGGGGGTTCACACTCCGGAGGGGCTCCTACTGCCCAAGCGCAATGACATAGTAGCATTCGCTGCGGCGTGCAGCCCGGTCCACAATCAGTCCAGTTATATATGCATGCAAGCCACACAGGCACAATCAAGTTTACCATTTTCGGTTCCATTTTTAACAGGTATTATAGTTTAAGTGATTTAAAACCTTAAAAGATTGCTAATCATTTCTAGACAGTACTTAACTGAGGACTGATATCATGGAAACATGCTCAATTTCATGGCAACAGTGATAATAATCCCTAAGGGATCCAAATAGTTGGCACACAGCCCAAATATGTTCATAAAAATCCAAGTAGGATGTTTACCAGCCAATTTCTAGTCAATGACACAGTATAGACATCACTCGGATGGACTACGTCATAGTCCCGTCCACAAACAACCCCGCACTCACCGTAGAGTACGTGTCTCGCCTCAATACAGCGTCACAATGTGAGATACCGGGGTTTCAAACCCTCAGGTCATCATCTACATCTTTTACTCACCTCAAGCCGGCCGTAGACTAGTCCGCAATGCCCTTTCCTCTTGAATCGACCTCCTCGCAGGTCGAATCTAGTCAAAACCACAACGAATACATTACTATATGCTAAAGAAACATAACCCAATCGAATTTACTCGAAAAATACTAAAAATCACGAAGTTGGCAAAACCCGAGCCCCAGGCCCACTTCTCAAAAAATTTCGAAATTTACATAACTGGATTCCTCTTCTCGCCATGAGTCTATACATATCAAATTTACAAAAATCGGAGTTCGTTTTCCCCTCCAAACTCACATTTAAACTCTCTTGAGTTTTCAAGCCCTAACCTCTATTTTTACCCTTTGATTCCTTGAATTTCAGCGATTAATCAATGTTTTTTTACACCAAAATAACATATTCCAAGGCTAATAGTTCTTACCTGATGAAGCTCCTTCGATTTCTCCTCAAAATCGCCCAAGAACAACCCTAGTCGAAGTCCCAAATATTTTCTTAACTTCTGAAATTCGCGAACACTGTTCATTAAACACAGGCCCGATTTCCGCTTCTGCGGTCATTTAACCGCACCTGCGGTACCGCTTATGCGACAAATTGACCGCTTATGCGGTCTCACTTAAAAATTCGTGGGACCGCTTATGCGACTCAGCATCCGCTTTTGCGGTCCTCCATCGACTGCTTCTGCGGTGTATTATCCGCTTAAGCGGGCCCGCTGAAGCGACCCCTAGTCCGCTTATGCGGAATTGCCCTGGGCCACACCTGACCGCTTATGCGGCCATCCCGCCACATCTGCGGAACCGCTTCTGCGGCTCCTTTTCCGCAGATGCGGAAATAACAGAAGGCAGAAGTTTCAGACCTGCAACATACTTTCAAAATTCCCGTTTAACCACCCGAAATCACACCGAGGTCCCCAGGACCTCAACCAAAAGCACCAACACACCTTATAACGTTATTAAAACTTGTTCCAATCCTCAAAACACGTCAAGCAACTCTAAAACCAATAAAATACATCGGATTCAAGCCTAGTTTTCATCAAAAATTCTGAAATGCGCATTCAATCAAAAACCCGACCAAACGATGTCCGAATGACTTGAAAATTGGCAGACATATCCAAAATCACCTAACGGAGCTATTGAAACTCTCGGAATTCCATTCCGATCCTCGGATCAAAATCTCACCTACCCACCGGAATTCGCCAAAATTCAAACTTAGCCAATTCAAGCCTAATTCTACACCGGACCTCCAAATTGAATTCCGATAACGCTCCTCAGTCACAAATCATTCCCCGAAGCTAACCGAATCATCAGAATTCATATCTGAGCCCTCTAACTAAATAGTCAACTTCCAGTTGAATTTTCAAAACAAGCCCACCTTTTAGAGACTAAGTGTCTCATTTCCAACTAAAACCAATCCAATTCTATTCAACCAACTCAAATACTGATATTGAATCATAGTGAAGCATAATATGGGGGAAACGGGTCTATAACTCACGTGACGACGGGCCGGGTCGTCACATCCTCCCCAACTAAAATAAACGCTCTTCCTCGAGTGGGTTAAGAAGCTTACCTGGAGTCTCAAATAAGTGAGGATATCTTTCCCGCATCTCCTGCTCGGTCTCCCAAGTGGCCTCCTCCACGGGCCGACCTCTCCACTGCACCTTCACCGAAGCTATGTCCTTTGATCTCAACTTTCGAACCTAACGACCCAAGATAGCCACTGGCTCCACATCGTAGATTAACTCTTTATCCAACTAGATCGTGCTGAAGTCTAACACATGAGACGGGTCCCCAACATACTTCCGGAGCATAGAAACATGGAACACCGGGTGAA
>MU769247.1:27841-37952 GCA_026770625.1 Nicotiana glauca
GAGTACACCAGAATATCATCAATAAACACGATCACAAATGAATCCAGATACGGCCGAAATACACTGTTCATCAAGTGCATGAACGCGGCTGGGGCATTAGTCAGCCCAAATGACATAACCAGAAACTCATAGTGCCCATATCTCGCCCTGAAAGATGTCTTCATAATGTCTGAATCCCTAATCTTCAGCAAGTGATAGCCTGATCAGAGGTCAATCTTAGAGAATACCTTTGCTCCCTGAAGCTGATTAAACAAATCCTCAATACGGGGTAGTGGGTAGTTGTTCTTCACTGTCATCTTGTTCAACTGTCTGTAACCAACGCACATTCTCATTGTGCCATCCTTCTTCTTTACAAATAAGACTGGTACACCCTACGGTGAGACACTCGCGCGAATGAACCCCTTTTCTAGAAGTTCATGAAGCTGCTCCTTCTACTCCTTTAGCTCTGCTGGTGCCATACGATAGGGAGGAATAGAGATGGGTTGAGTGCCCGGCACTAGATCAATACCGAAATCAATGTCCCTATCCGGCGGCATGCCCGGCAGGTCTGCTGGAAACACATCTGGAAACTCTCTCACAACGGGCACAGAATCAATACTAGGAGTCTCAGCTTCAACATCTCTCACAAATGCTAAATATGATATACATCCTTTCCCAACCATCCGATGTGCCTTTAAGAAGGAAATCACCCTGCTGGGAACATAATCGGTCGAACCTCGCCACTTAATCCTCGGAATACCCGGAATTGCCAATGTAACTATCTTGGCATGATAATCCAGAATAGCATGGTACGGAGATAGCCAATCCATACCCAGAATCACATCAAAGTCTACCATACCCAACAACAACAAATCAACTCGGGTCTCTAGACCCCTAACAGTAACAAGACAACATCGATATACGTAATCCACAATAATAGTATCGCCCACCGGGGTAGATACATGCACAGGCAAGGCAAGACAACCACGGGTCATACCCAAATGATGAGTAAAATATGAAGATACATAGGAATAGGTAGATCTGGGATCAAATAAGATAGAAGCATCTCTGTGGCAGACTGAGATAATACCTGTGATGATGGCATCTGATGCAATTGCGTCCTTCCTATCTAGAAGAGCATAGAATCGAGCCTGACCACCGCCAGTTCGGTCTTCACCCCTGGGGCGACCTCTGGCTACCTGGCCCCCACTCCTAGCTAACTGGGTGGGTGCTGAAGAAACAGGAGTAGAAGATGAGGGCTGATCCCTTTGCTGGGACTGTCTACCACGGAGCCGAGGACACTGTCTCCTTATATGACGCAACTCACCACACTCATAGCAACGACCTGGAGCTGGAGAAGGGGACGGAAGGGAACCCCTCACTGCAGATGAACCCTGGGCTGAAGAAGCAGGAGTAGTACTATGAGCTGGAAGGGCGCTAAGCGAAGACTGGCCCTGCTGATAACCTTGGTGACTACGGCCTGAAGAAGCCCTACTGGACTCTGTGCGACCTGACTGAGGAGCTCTGAATGAACGACCTCTGCTGCGCTGGAACTGGCCCCTAGACGGAGCACTGCTGAAGCTACCTGAACCTCGAGGCCTCTTGGCCTCTCTCTCCTCATGCTCCTGATGACGATTTGTCTCAATCTGACAAGCCATATCAACTACCTCCTAAAACAAGGCGGCCACAACCCTCTCTCTAGTTATCAAAATGCGAATGTGATAGTCGAGACCATCCATGAACCTCCTAATCCTCTTCCGATCAGTCTGGATCATCCAAGTGGCACGCCGAGCTAGCTGCGTAAACCTCAACTCATACTGGGTCACAGTCATGCCCCATGAACCAACAACTCAAACTGACGATGCAGTTCCTCCCGGCGAGACTGCGGTACATACTTCTCCAGAAAGAGAGCGGAGAACTGCTGCCGAGTAAGGGGCGCTGCTCCAACAGGCCTACTCCTCTCAAACTCCTTCCACCAAGTAAATGCAGGCCCTGAGAACTGGAAAGTAGTAAAAGCTACTCCACTCGACTCCAATATCCCTACAGTGCGAAGCATACGCTGACACTTGTCCAGAAATACCTGGGCATCCTCGCCCTCTGTACCACTGAACGTCGGAGGCTGGAGCTTGCCGAACCTCTCCAGTCGACGCTGCTCGTCATCTGGCATAGCCGGGACCACAAAATATGGAGCTGGTGTGACTGGCGCAACTTGAGCAACTGGGGCAACTGGTGCAACTGGGGAAACTGGTGCAACTGGGGCAACTCCCGGTGTCTGCAACTACTGGACACCCTGCTCGGGTGTGCGAGCAGCGGGGGTCTGCTGACCACCCCTGGTCTGAGAAGTAGCTGCTGCAGTAGTGGCTGATACGGCCTAAGCCAGGCCAGTGCAGGTAGATAAGATCTGAGCCAAAGCCTCCTGATGACCAGGAATCATAATGGGCACTCTCGGTGCCTGAACATGTACTGATGGAGCATCTATAGCTGGAGGTTGGTCCTGAACCTGGGCAGCTGGTGGGTCTGCAGGTGCTGCCCTCACTGGTCCGCCTCGACCACATTGCGACCATGGCCCCTAGCGGGTGCCAAAGGTGGTCGTCCACCACGTCCAGTAGCACGCGTTATTGCCATCTGCGAGATAATGGAATACAGAAATTTAGTTCTCGAACCAACAAAGTCGCACGACAAGAATTTCAAGAAAGTGAAGTATTTCCTAAAGGTTCTATAGCCTCCCGAGGATAGATACGGACGTCTACGTACCGATCCGCGAGAGTCTACTAACTAGCTCATGACTCGTGAGGCCTAGTAACCTAGGCTCTGATACCAACTTGTCACAAACCAAACCCGGTCGTTATGGCGCCCAACCATATAGCTAGGCAAGCCTTACCAATTATCACTCACGAACCCAACCTGATAACTCATTTTCGACAATTTAAGGGAATTTAGTAGTTTAAAAATAATAAGATGATGTTTGTAATAAAAACAATACGGAACAGACCAAAATATCTGACAAAACACTCCTAACAGAATCTGGGGTCACAAGTCTAGAGCCTCTAAACAACAGAGTAACAAATATTCGAAAATACATAAGTCTAGAATGTGGAAATAAAACTAAATAAAGGGGAGAAGTCGGTCCTGTGAACATCAGGCAACTACCTCGACAACTCTGACAAAACTCTGGAAGACAACGACTGCTCAGCTAAGTCTCCGGGACACCTGAATCTACACACATGGTGCAGGGAGTAAAGTGAGTACTTCCAACTCAGTGGTAATAGACATATATAATGACTGAAAGTAAGAAATCCTGAAATACCACAATGCAAAGCTGAAACTAACCACTTAGCACATTAAACGATGAAACAACAATAATCAATGACGGATAGACAAATATATATCAATGCATGAATGCAATGCAATGCACATGACCGCTGCGGCATACATCCCGATCCATTGGGTACCCACGCTCACTGTGGGGGTTCACACTCCGGAGGGGCTCCTACTGCCCAAGCGCAATGACGTAGTAGCATTCGCTGCGGCGTGCAGCCCGGTCCACAATCAGTCCAGTTATATATGCATGCAAGCCACACATGCACAATCAAGTTTACCATTTTCGGTTCCATTTTTAACAGGTATTATAGTTTAAGTGATTTAAAACCTTAGAAGATTGCTAATCATTTCTAGATAGTACTTAACTCAGGACTGATATCATGGAAACATGCTCAATTTCATGGCAACAGTGATAATAATCCCTAAGGGATCCAAATAGTTGGCACGCAGCCCAAATATGTTCATAACAATCCAAGTAGGATGTTTACCAGCCAATTTCTAGTGAATGACAGAGTATAGACATCACTCGGACGGACTAAGCCATAGTCCCATCCACAAACAACCCCGCACTCATCGTAGAGTATGTGTCTCGCCTCAATACAGCGTCACAATGTGAGATATCGGGGTTTCAAACCCTCAGGTCATCATCTACATCTATTACTCACCTCAAGCCGGCTGTAGACTAGTCCGCAATGCCCTTTCCTCTTGAATCGACCTCCTCGCACGTCGAATCTAGTCAAAACCACAACGAATACATTACTATATTCTAAAGAAACATAACCCAATCGAATTTACTCGAAAAATACTAAAAATCACGAAATTGGCAAAACCCGAGCCCCGGGCCCACTTCTCAAAAATTTTGAAATTTGCATCACTGGATTCCTCGTCTCGCCATGAGTCTATACATATCAAATTTAGAAAAATCAGAGTTCGTTTGCCCCTCTAAACTCACATTTAAACTCTCTTGACTTTTCAAGCCCTAACCTCCATTTTTACCCTTTGATTCCTTGAATTTCAGTGATTAATCAATGTTTTTACACCAAAATAACATAGTCCGAGGCTAATAGTTCTTACCTAATGAAGCTCCTTCGATTTCTCCTCAAAATCGTCCAAGAACAACCCTAGTCGAAGTCCCAAATATTTTCTTAACTTCTGAAATTCGCGAACACTGTTCATTAAACACAGGCCCGATTTCCGCTTCTGCGGTCATTTAACCGCACCTGCGGTACCGCTTATATGAAAAATTGACCGCTTATGTGGTCTCACTTAAAAATTTGTAGGACCGCTTATGCAACTCAGCATCCGCTTTTGCGGTCCGCCATCGACCGCTTCTGCAGTGTATTATCTGTTTAAGCGGACTCGCTGAAGCGACCCCCTAGTCCGCTTATGCGGAATTGCCCTGGGCCACGCCTGACCATTTATGCGGCCATCCCGCCGCATCTGCGGAACCACTTCTTCGGCTCTTTTTCCGCAGATGCGGAAACAACAGAAGGCAGAAGTTTCAGACCTGCAACATACTTCATAAATTCCCGTTTAACCACCCGAAATCACACCGAGGCCCCCGGGACCTCAACCAAAAGCACCAACACATCCGATAGCCTTATTCAAACTTGTTCCAATCCTCAAAACACGTCAATCAGCGCTAAAACCAATAAAATATATCGGATTCAAGCATAGTTTTCATCAAAACTTCTGAAATGCGCATTCAATCAAAAACCTGACCAAACGATGTCCGAATGACCTAAAAATTTGCAGACATATCCAAAATCACCTAACGGAGATACTGCAACTCTCAAAATTCCATTCTGACCCTTGGATGAAAATCTCACCTACCCACCGGAAATCGCCAAAATTCAAACATAGCCAATTCAAGCCTAATTCTACACCGGACCTCCAAATTCAATTCCGATTGCGCTCCTAAGTCACAAATCACCCCCGAAGCTAACCGAATCATCAAAATTTCCATCCGAGCCCTCTAACTAAATAGTCAATTTCCAGTTGACTTTTCAAAACAAGCTCCCCTTTAAGAGACTAAGTGTCTCATTTCCAACTAAAACCAATCCAGTTCTATTCAACCAACTCAAATACTGATATTGAATTATAGTGAAGCATAATATGGGGAAAACGGGGCGGTAACTCGCGTGACGACGGGCCGGATCGTCACATAGAATTACTCAAGACAATGTTTTTTATGGTTTTGGACATCGTTACGATGGTTTTATTGTGTTAGATTGTAATCCGTTTGCGTATAATTTTTATGTTGATTGTTGTGTTATGGTATGTTATTCTAGTAATAATGATGTTGATGTTATTACATGGCATGCAATATTAGGTCACATAGGGCAAGATCGAATGAATAGATTGGCTAAGGAAGGAAATTTAGGTCCTTTCTCTAAAATTGAAATGTCAACTTGTGAAAATTATCTTGCCAGAAAGATTACACGTAAACCATTTGGAAATTCTAAGAGAACTCATTTTCCATTTCAATTAATCAATTATGATATCTGTAGTCTAATGAATGTGAGGGCTAGATCTGGTGCTTTATATTTCATTATGTTCATTGATGATTTCACATGCTTTGGTTATGTTTATCTGATCTCTCATAAATCTGAAGCACTTGAATGCTTTAAGAAATATGTGAATGAAGTTGAGAATCAACTAGACAAAAGGATTAAGACCTTAAAAATCAATAAAAGTCGTGAATATCTTTCAAAAGAATTTAAAGGATTGTGCAATGAAAAGAGAATCATCAGACATTTAACTATTCCATACACACCTCAACAAAATGGTGTAGCAGAAAGGAGGAATAGAACACTACTGGACATGATAAGGTCCATGATGGCGCATGCAAATTTACCTATCTCCTTTTGAGGAGATGCGTTATTGATTACAACTTATATATTGAACAATTCCTTCTAAATCAGTTTCTTCAACTCTTTATGAGCTATGGACTCGCCATAAACCAAACTCAAAGGATTTACAACTATTGTGTTATGTTGCATATGTAAAAGATTCTTTTAGCAAGTTTGGTAAATTAGGTCCAAAAGGAAAGAAATGTATCTTTATAAGATATTCAGAACACTCCAAAGCATATGTGTTCATTGGTGAATTAGAGGATTGAAGTGTTATTGAGATAGAATCGCGAGATATCACATTTGAAATAATTTTCCAAAGAAGGACGAGGTAAAGAATGGAGAGCCTCTTTATGAAATGTTTAACTCGGATAGTCAGCAAGTGTCTTCTGATACAGTTGATAATCAAAATGATCAAGATCATATTCTTTATCCGAGTGGGAGTGGGAGTGGGAAATCTCGATCCCGAAATGCTTCTGACGAACCTGAATTTCAACTATGAAAGATTGCCAGGAAAAATATACCCAAATACAGGGGCGGATCTACCATGTTTTACCTGGTTCACATGAACCCATGGTCCTCGGGTTAAAGTATAGATATGATGTACATAATTTAGCAAAAATAGATATATATACTTGATGGAACCCATGTTAAAAAGAGACCAAGTGGTGCACTGGTTTTGGTCTTTTGTTTCCAATAGCCTAAGGTGAGGGGATCAAATCCCCTACAAACCTTTTGGTTTAATTTTTTTTAAAAGTAATAGTGAACTCATCCTCTGGAAATCTTGGATCTGCCTCTGCTCAAATGTACTTATAAAATTGAATATTATATTTTCTTGGTATCTCCCACAGAAATGGATGATCTAAAGTTTGTGACTGAGGATTTATCGAGCCCTGGAAAAGATGACTGGATGAAAGCAATGAAAGAAGAATTAGAGTCCATGAAAACCAAAAAAGTCTGGGATCTAGTTGATCTTTCGCCTATGCATAGAGCCATTGGTAAAAAAGGGGTTCTCAAAGTTAAACACAAAGCGGATGTGTCAATAAAAAGATATAAGGCACGATTGGTGGCAAAATGCTTTACTCAAGAAGCTGTAATAGATTATGATAGAACATTTTCACCAGTTGTGAAGTTTACCTCAATTCGTTTACTTTTGGCTATTGTTGCACGTTTAGATTTGGAATTACATCAAATGGACGTGAAGAAAGATTTTCTCAATAGAGAACTAAACGAAGAAATCTATATGGAACAACATGTAGGCTTCATCATTAAAGGCCAAGAAAAGAAGGTCTATAAATTGAAGAGATCTATTTATGGCCTGAAGCAATCTTCAAGGCAAAGGTATTTTAGATTTCATAAGGAGGTGATCTCATATGATTTCACCATGATTGATAAAGACCATTGCATTAATGTTAAGAAGTCCAATGGGATGTTTTAATTCTTTCTCTTTATGTGGACGATATTTTATTAGCCGGAAACAATTTAGAGTATGTGAAAACTATCAACTCGTGGCTTTCAAAGTCATTTGACATACAATATATGGGCGAGGAAGACTATATCCTTGGAGTTAAGATCCAAAGAGACCGTTCCAAAAAGTTTTTGAGCTTATCTCAAGAAATTTATATAAAGAAAATTTTGGAGCATTTTCGCATGAAAAGTTGCAAATCCGTGGATACTCCTATAGTGAGAGGTGAAACCTTAAGCCTTGAAATATGTCCCAAGACTGAAAATGAAAAGGAAGATATGTCTCGATTTCCATATTCAAGTGCAGTTGGGAGCTTGATGTAGGCTATGATGTGTACTCACCCAGACATTTGTTATGTCGTATGTCTGGTTAGCAGGTATCAATCCAATCCTGAAAGATATCATTGGAAAGATGTGAAGAGAATTTTCAGATACCTGAAGGGAACTGCAGATTATTCATTATGTTGTAGTGGAAATGATTTATACTTGAGAGGATATACCGTTGCTGATTGGGTTGGTGATCGGAATAATTAAAATCAACATCCGGTTATCCCTTCTTACTTAATGGTGGTGCTATATCATGGAAAAGTAAGAAATAAACCTGTACAACCCTTTCAACAATAGAAGTTGAGTTTGTGGCTTGTGCGTCTGCAGTACAAGAAGTTGTTTGGTTGAAGAGATTCTTTGAGCATTTGGTTATTGCAAAGAACTCTCAAGGTACCATGACTCTTTATTGTGATAGTCAAGCGGATATTGTTTATATAAGATATCCAAAGTATCACAGCAAGACCAAACACATTGACATCAAGTATAAATTTGTAAGAGATATGGTAGCAAATGGAGAGATAAATTTACAGTACATTCCTACACGAAACATGATAGTCGATGTGATGACCTGACCCGTAGTCTCATGAGTTACTGCTCCGTTTTCCCCATTTTATGCTTCTTCATATTTTGTTATCGGTATGTGGTGTGTGAGAGTTGATTTGGATTGGATTTGATAAGAAACGAGACACTTAGTCTCTTTAAGGAAGACTTAAGTTGGAAAAATCAACCGGACGTTGACTTATGATTCACAAGGCTCGGATGAGATTTTCGGTGATTCGATTAGCTTCGGGCGATGATTTGTGACTTAGGAGAGTGATCGGAAGTGATTTTGGAGGTCCGGTGTAGAATTAGGCTTGAATTGGCGAAATTAGTATTTTGGCGAATTCCGGTTGGTAAGTGAGATTTTGATCCGAGGGTCAGAATGGAATTCTGAGAGTTGTTGTAGCTTCGATATATGATTTGTGATGTGTGTGAAAAATTTCAGGTCATTCGGATGTCGTTTGGTTGGATTTTTTATCAAAGGCGTGTTTCGGAAGTTTTTGAAAGAACTTAGACTGGAATTTGATGTAATTTGATGACTTTAGTGTTAATCGTGGCGTTTTAATGATTGGAGCAAGTTAGAATAAGGTATTGGATCATGTTTGTGTTTTTGGTTGAGGTCCCAGGGGCCTCGGGGTGAGTTCGGGTGGTTAAACGGAGATTTTTGGAGTTGTTGCATGTTTAAGTTTGCTGGTATTTGGTGTTTTCGCACCTGCGGTTATGGGACCACAGGTGCGGTCTCGCAGAAGCGAGCGGGAAGGCACAGAAGTGGAAAAGTTGGTCCATGTTAGGTTCCGCAGAAGCAGAAGTTAGGACCGCATAGGCAGTCCCGTTGGTGCGAAATTTTAGCCGCAGAAGCGGTCAAGGCCCTTAAGTGAAGGTCCGAAGAAGCGGACGTGGACCTCAGATGCGGAAGTCACATAATCAACATTTTTACCGCAGAAGCGGAATTGCCTGGGCAGTTAAATGAAATAGTCTTCTTCGCCAATTTTTGAAAGATCAACATTTTTGGACTTCGAACTTGGAGAGCTTCATGGCGATTTTGAAGAGGGTTTCGAGGGCTTTAATCAGGTATGGATTCTTGGACTTAGAATATGATTTTATGGTGTAAAAACATGGATTTAGACTGAATAATCAAGGAATCAAAGGTCAAAAATGGTGAATTAGGGCTTGAACTTAAGAGAGTTTAAATTTGGGATTTGAGGGTTCAAATGGACTCCTATTCTTGTGATTTTGATATGTATAGACTCGTGACGAGATGAGGAATCCATTGATGTGAATTTTATAATTTTTCTTGAAGTGGGCCCGGGGCTCGGGTTTTGCTAGTTTCGAGATCTTTGCTATTTTTCGATTGTTTTCGATTAGGTATTGTTCCCTTAGCATATTGTGANGGAGTCCAGATATTTCCAAAGATTTCACGGTTTCACTGTTTTCTCAAATGGTTACACTGTACTATATAGCAATATGACTTGCTTTACGTGGTTTCTTGCTGCTCAGTTATTATTTACCTTTATTACTCACTGAGTTGGAGTACTCACTTTACTCCCTGCACCTCGCGTGCAGATGCAGGTATTGGTTTACCCGGTAGCGGGTTTGAGCTGGTTGAGGATTTGCTATCGTAGCTGAGC
>MU769247.1:40306-85868 GCA_026770625.1 Nicotiana glauca
CCTCGCGTGCAGATGCAGGTATTGGTTTACCCGGTAGCGGGTTTGAGCTGGTTGAGGATTTGCTATCGTAGCTGAGCCAGGTGACCGCCAACGTTCGCGGCATAGGATTTCTTCCTTTGATTCCAGATTTTATTCTATGTATTACATGCTTTGTATTTGTATTAAAAATCTTTCTAGATGCTCGAGACTTGTGACACCCTGATTTCAGGCTGATTCGAGATGGGTTCCCTGTTTTATCCCGTTTATTCCGCAATATGATTTCATTATCTATGATTCAGACTTATTCATGCTAAGTAATTGTTAAAATGGGCGTTGTTGTTCTGTTGGCTGGCCTTGTCTTCACGAGAGGCGCCATCACGACCGGGTTTGGGGAATTGGGTCGTGACAATCGATCCTTTTAAAAGGCGATATCTAGATACCTATTTGAGAAACATGTTATGGGTCTAGATTTGCGAAGGACATNCAATACGGTTTTGCAAACTCTGCCGTCTTTCTAAGATTTGAAAACTTAAATGATATTTCTAAATGGTATTTTTGGCTGTGAATTTATGTTTTAAAAATGCCCGAGGGGCTTATAGTGATTTCTTGATATATGGATGGCTCAGGCTGTGCGCCGCAGTGGTATTATATTGATATTGAGGTCGAGGGCCTGGTTGGTGCAATGAGATGGCTTGATTATTTGCGCTTGGGCTGTAGGATCCCCTTCAGAGTCTGTACACACCCCTAGTGAGCGTCGTCGACGTTAAATATATGGATGGCTCGGGCTGCACGCCGTAGTGAGTACCGGAGTGTACCGTCATATGCATTGCCTTGCACTCATGCATTTGTTCCTATTTGTATTATCTGTCATGACATTCCAGCACTCGCATTTCATTGGCATCCATGCTACTTCTTGCACTGTTTACCTGATACCCTGGTGTTATTTGTTAATGGAGTGTTGTGCCCGAGGGGCTGACTTATGTGCTGACTTGCACTATCTGTTTCGCATTCATTTGCTTAACTGTTGGAAAAAGATGTTTTCAAAAGAGGTTTAAAACGGAGTCCAGATATTTCCAAAGATTTCACGGTTTCACTGTTTTCTCAAATGGTTACACTGTACTATATAGCAATATGACTTGCTTTACGTGGTTTCTTGCTGCTCAGTTATTATTTACCTTTATTACTCACTGAGTTGGAGTACTCACTTTACTCCCTGCACCTCGCGTGCAGATGCAGGTATTGGTTTACCCGGTAGCGGGTTTGAGCTGGTTGAGGATTTGCTATCGTAGCTGAGCCAGGTGACCGCCAACGTTCGCGGCATAGGATTTCTTCCTTTGATTCCAGATTTTATTCTATGTATTACATGCTTTGTATTTGTATTAAAAATCTTTCTAGATGCTCGAGACTTGTGACACCCTGATTTCAGGCTGATTCGAGATGGGTTCCCTGTTTTATCCTGTTTATTCCGCAATATGATTTCATTATCTATGATTCAGACTTATTCATGCTAAGTAATTGTTAAAATGGGCGTTGTTGTTCTGTTGGCTGGCCTTGTCTTCACGAGAGGCGCCATCACGACCGGGTTTGGGGAATTGGGTCGTGACAATCGATCCTTTTAAAAGGCGATATCTAGATACCTATTTGAGAAACATGTTATGGGTCTAGATTTGCGAAGGACATGAACATATTTATGTATTGTAAAATGACTTTAGTATTATAATATGCTCATCAATATTTGATTCTTTGTTTAGCGTAAAAAAATTAAATTTGTTGATGGGACTCTAAAAATACGTGATCTATTTTTAAGCTAGTTGTTAAGCGGTTGATGCTACGTGTATGAAGTTTAATGACGAAATGCGAGCTAAGATAGAGTTATAATCAAACCGATGAGCTAGACATTCGAGATCTCGGACTGACCGATGTGGGGCCTCGGGGTCGATTCCTAGGCCCGGGCTCGAGCTATTTAGGGTAGTCGGGGAAGGGCTAACAATTAGGATATAATTAAGATAGGATCTTTATGGAAAATGATGAGCAATAAATAAAGAACATGTATGAAGATAATAAATAGGAGCTATAATATCGAGAGAGTATGTTAGAGAGAAAAGAGAGAGTTCTTGTATATTTCGTGTAGAATAGTTGGAGTAACAACAATTTGTTACAAAATGGTAAGGATTCCCTTTATATAGAAGGGGAATCCCAATATAGTACAAAATGCATTAATTGTAAAGATATGGAGATGGGACGACTACACGTGATACCCTAATACGAGTTCAGGGCAAGCTGGCTAGGCTTTGTCAGACTTAGCCGTGTGCCTTGGGAACTCCCCATTTTTACTCTAGCCTTGGTCGATATTCCCTTTAGGCTGAGCGTGGATGAGCTTTGAGGGAGGGAACTCGGTCACGACTTCGCAACCTCGAGACCTCAGGATGATCTTCCGAAATAAATTAATGATGAGAAATTGGACCCTCTAATTTTGCCGCATACAGATAGTCTCTGCATTTCCTAGAACGAAGCGATGGGAAACAATTCGATGCCCGACTCTTTGAGCTCCCTATGATGACATCATAGTGATGATGAAACATGTGACATAAGCCTTTATGAAAACCGAAAATGTTCTGTCATCTAGCTTTTTTAGGATCATTCAAAGCATTGTGGTTTCTCATTCTTCAAAGCCAGAATGTCACCGCTGATTCAACTCCCAATGATGTATTACACACGTCTGCTATTGCGTTTTCCAAGAATGATAATGGCATCATCGGTTACGATACCTCCTTTCCAATAAATGGGAGCCTCGTAGGATTAACCTTCCATCCAAGTGCCTTCCTATATTTACCACATCTTCCTTTCTTTCCATCCTTATCCATCGTTTGCCATAATTAAGGCCCATAGCCTCACGATCGTCTAGACGTGCTTATATCGGCCGTGCCAAGGTTTACCCCCTGAACTTCCCTTAGTTGAGCGAGATTTTGCTGTTTTGTTGTTGTTGTTGTTACTGTCGCTCCAAGATGATAATACAGGGGTAGCCGACTTCTTCCAATCTAGAAGGACATTTGGACTCTACTCCACTTCTCATAAGGGCGCTCAGACTATACTTCGCTGCTCACCCTCCTACCCCGGCTTGGCGCACTACACCCCTTTTGGATTCCTTGGGATGTAATGAAAAATATACTAACTGTTGCATCACATGCCGGGGTAATTTCCCAAGAAATGGCTTTATAATAGCAGTACTGGCGAAGTTTACACTAGTCAGATTGTTCGCCCAGCCACTTCTTCTATATCGCTCTCCCCTTCTACATCTTCCCTTTTTAAGATGCCATTTTGGGTGGTTGAGATAAGGCTACCGGGGGGTCGATGCTTTGGAAGATACTGTCTTTGAGGTCATGCGCCTGTGGGGATGATATCTGAAAATGCTACTGTCCAGGTCACACCCTTGAGAATAGGCTAGGCTCTCAGTCTTCTACTTTGTGTATCTATTTGCTTTTTTGTTTCTATGTAGGGACCCTTTGTAGGCTTTTGTAATCACATGTAAGGACCTCTCGAGGGCCGTTGTAAGCAAATGTTCATTAATATAAAGATATTTTCTTGACTTTCGCCTTCGATGTTTGCCATATTCTTTTACATTTGTAGGGATTCTTAATGTATGCCTCTGCTGATGATTTTCAATATCTAACTTGGGTGCGATTATTCTTTCTGATCATCAGTTGATAGGAATGGCTCCTCTCTGAGCACACCATCATTCCTTGGAGCAAGCCTGAATTGGTCCGATAGACTCGGGCCGTCGGGACCATCGAGTCACATAAAAATAGTACCTTGAGCCTTGAAGTTTTTTAGAGCGGTGTCTGAGTGAGGGTCAGCTTCAGGCACCTGGAGATTTGCTTTGAACTTGATGAAGATAATCTTCAAGGCATTGTAGATAGGCCCCAGATGAGGGGTCACCCAGATTTAGGCGATGTCATAAGGTTGAGCCCTTATGGACTATTGCACCCCCTTTTTCTCACAAAATCGGGTTTATGACATTTGGAGGGACAACTCATTTCTTTTGGGAACTGGGTTTTGCATTTCAAGAGTCACCACCTAATGATTAAGGTGCATTAGGAAATCAATAGAGATTTAACTCTAAGTTTGTTTGATAACCATAGATTGGATAAGGGCTTGAAATTATTCTAAGGGGAAGGTGTTAGGCACCCCTCAGAATCCACTAGTGTGGTTCCCGGCTAGACAATTATTGTGAATTGAGGCGCAATTACCATATCGGCAAATAAGACTCAAATAAAATGGGATTTCAACACATAATGGCTTGAAAGTAAACAAAGTTTGAAAGAACAATTTAAAAAGCTGATTTTTTAAATAAGGTTAAAATACTGAAAGAAAAGAAATGAAGAATAAAGGAAGGGGGTCCTAGGTTTATTAAAAATATGGATCACCTCACACAATGTCCGCTAATCACTCCTCAATGAGGGGCTACACGTGACATTATCGCATGGTCATCATATCCATATCTATCCTTCCCAGCCCGTTAAGGTATTTAAAGAACAGATTGGTCTCGATTACTTATTGCATACTATTTCCCATCCCGCTCCTATCAGCCCCGGAGGCACTTAGGACTACTAATCCTAAAAAGGGAGGAATGTTAGGCTTATTTGAAGTTTCAAAGGTAAAAACTCTAAGGCGGCATACAAACACATATGGCATATTTTGGGGGAAAGCATACAAACAAACAAAGGCTCATATATACCTCCTTAAACAAAGAAAACATATAATTAGCATGACTTGCACATACTTTTTAGGTCTGATTAAAAATACCAAAGACGAGGAAGTTTAAATATTGAGGCAGATTGGTTTATTACATAACTCAGATAAGAAGTCCGAATCAGGCCTGCCTGCTGGTTGTAATGATTAATAGCAACAGATTTAGTTTAACAATTATTACTATAAGGCTTGCCTAAGTGTTTAGACGGGGTCCTATAGGCATGATATCTTCTGATTTTAGAAGGTGATGAGATAATAAGGCTCGAAGTGAATTGTTTTAAGTCCTATATGCATACTTGTTAAACTTTTTAAGCGAGGGACTTGGATTATTAAAAGAGATGCAGAATGTACAAAAAATTAAATAAATTGGTTACAAGTTCTGCAGGTGATAGCATCTACTATAACTGATTTTATATCTAACATTGATTGTGAATGAAATGAATCAGAAATACTCGAGGATCCCTATAGGCATGATTTCTATGCATTACTGATTTTAGACGTGGTATCTAATTGCAGAAACCTTATAGATATGGTATCTAAATGCAGAAACTTATTTTAAACCTTATAGACATGGTATCTAAATGCAGTTTGAATTATGCAGAATTAAAATATTCCTATAGGAAGGGTTTCTAGGTGAAGTTTGAATAGGCAGAAATTAAAACACTCTATATACATGGTTTCTAGGTGAAGTTTGAATATGCAGAAATTACCCTATAGGCATGGTTTCTACCCTTGCACGCGTAGTTATTACAAACCAGAATAATAAATTACATCAGAAAAGTACAACCAGAGAAAGCCTGATTCTTGACTTCCTCTCTGAGTTATGAGATAGACTAACTCAAAAGCCATTGATCCAAAGCCTTTCTCCAATTTGAGTATGTCAGAGTTCCCTAAGAGCCTCAATAGGACTCCGGACAGTGCTCACACCCAAATTGTATCACTAGAATACGGACAAGTGCAGTGTGAAAGTGCCAACCCTCAAATGTCCAAGTTCAGAGGGAGCTCATGGGTCCCGAGACAAGGCTCACAAGAGGGGGGCAGAACTTAAGTCTAAGAGAGAGTGCAAGTGAAGAAACAAAGTTCTGAGGGTATAAAGGAGAGGGAAAGAGGTGCTGGGAAACAACCATAAACAATTTGATAATTTCATACAACAGAGATTCAGGGGTTGGGAGATTGCAAAGAGCCTATGTATTTAGGCAAGGGTCAGCTTTGGGTATGCATAGCAATAGAATATGCTGGCACGCCCATAAGCCCACCAGAACACACATTACTAGATAATACATAGAGGTTGTGATCCAGGGGAATCAAGTTTAAGTCATGGACAACAATGCTCAATGCTGTCATGTCTAAAATAAACAATCAGTATCAAACACATTGGGGTAGGGGTTTAGGATATACATATATTCAGAATAGGAAGAAAGAAATTACAGCATGCTAGAACAAAGTACTGAATTAAACACAAGCAGTAGGCAGACAAGAAGGCAAAATTATTAAGCAAACATGTTGTTGTGAAGCTGAAATTTTAATCAGAACATACCAGTTCAAAGAAACAAAATACAGTAAAGGCAAGGTAGCAGGATTTTGAAATATAGCTTTGGCTTTCAGCCAGTTAAATAGGTCACAATAGAAGTAGTAAAGCAGGAGAGAATGTTTTGAGCGTAAATGACTTTAGAACTCAGAGTGTTCGTCTGTGTGCTAATGAAAAAGCAAGGTATTTATAGTTTGAAAATGGGTAGAAAATAAGGCAAGAATCATAGTTTAGCAGTAATTGTGGAATTATGTACTAATTAAAAATCAAATTAGTATCAAAGACTTCCTTTAATTAAAGAGTTAAAATTAAATGGTAATGGGTAGAAAACATTTAAGGAAAGAAATCAAGTAAAGAATCATGTGCAGAATAAAAAATTAGAGGTAAGTACATAGAGTTTTAATTAAGGGAATAACTAATGAAGAATATTTGAAATACTCGGTTAGCCAAATAAGGTAAGAAACATAATAAATTTGCAGAATATGGAGACAATCAGCACACAGTAAATCAAGGAGTCAGGGATTCGAGATTACTAATTTGGGGAGAATAACATGGGTTCCCATGAATAAAAAAATAAACCAAGCTAAGAACAGGAGAATCAAAAGTCTAGAGGGAAGTTTGCAAATCAATCCAAGAAATAGGGAAATCAGTAAAACAAGGAAAGAATCAATTACTTAACACACGAGTGTAATTAGAATTACGCAAGGAATGGTTTGAAATCAGTCCACAATTGAAGGTCATTTTAGAGGGAATTTAACATATAAAAAAGTGCATAAACATTAAGCATATGAGGCTGAACTGATGTCAAAGAGAAGCATCATGCAATAACAATCACAAAGTCAGTAGATAGTGAACTATCGAAACATGGTAGTCACAAAGGTCAATTTCACCAACTTAGTAATAGACAAAAGGAAGAGTATCAGAAGCATGCAAAATGTCAAGTAAAAAAACCTTTCTGAAAAATATAGTCGAGTTCCAATGATTGCAAGAAATCAGAATCACATAAAGAAACAGATGTTGAAACAAAAGATTTTAAATCTAGTCGAGCAACAGATGAAGCAACTTTAGAAGCTCGAGTAGGTCCAAAGAAATTAGGGTTTAGAAACCAATCGAATTCAGAGATGATGGACAAGTAAATCACACAACAAATAGTCTCAGAACTTGAATGAACCCAAAATTTTAGGGTTTTTCATCGTCAATCGAGTCTAGAGATGAAAAACAAGTAAATTAGACAAATACTAACAAAAATAAATTCAGAAATCTCAAAAAGGTTAAGGCCCTTAGCATGCAAACTCAAGTAGAAGAATGACATAAGGAAACACAGTAGAACATGTCAAAAACATCAGAGAAAGCTTAGAAATAACTTAACAAAAGGGGTTTTGAAGGCAGAGTTCTGAAAGAGACCTTGAGAAAAACGTTTTGAAGTTTAGAGTAAACACGAATCTAAAACAGATCTAAAGAAATCGGAAGAACCTCAAAGCTTAGGGTTTCAGAAGAACCTCAAATGGTGAGAAAGGCTTGGAAAATCATCGATCTAAGCAGGAGAAATCAAGAGTCAGGCTTGAATAGCCATGGCTGGCCGGAGCAAGGTCGAAGATGACCGGAGACAACCATAGAACTAAAATAAATTTAATGTCTGGACAAGACTTTTCCAGGATCTAGCCGTGAAACCCTGATAATCGGGCATGTAGAAGCCATAGGAGGTAGATACAGGCTTCCAATGGCTTTGGAAGCCATTGATTTAGGAGATTTTGGTGTTGTGGTTGAGGGCGGTGGCTACGGTATGAAAGAAGATTGAGAGAGAATTTAGAGAGAAAGGGATTCAGAGGCGGTTGGGGTTGTGAAATGGGGTTAGGGTTAGGGGTCGTTTGAATTAAAAAAGGAAAGGGGTTTTGGTGGCCGTTGATCATTTTGATCAACGGCCTGGATTGATCGGATAGGTGGGGCGGTTTAACAGGGTTGGGTTTGGGTCGGTTCAGACGGGATTGGGTCAGGGTAATTGGTTTTAAAATTGGGGTTCAATTCAGTCCACAATTGAAACATAATTGGGTTATATTTTAAATAGCCATATTTCCCTTATTTATTTTATAAAAAATAGTAAAGTAATTTCTGAAAATAAATTAAAGGTATGAAAATGAATAATAATATATAATTATCAAATTAAAAATGTTGGACCTAATTTTATAGACATAAACATAATTAAATCTAAAAGAGGCTAATGTTGCAATTATATGCAATTTAGTTTTAAAAATACTAAATAAATTTGTAAAAATATGTAAAAATTACATTAGTTATATTTTAGCATAAATATTAGAGTGCAATAAATAAATGACCAAAATGGTAATTTTGGAATAATTATTGGGTTTTTCTGGATAAGATAAGGTAATAAATTAATTTTAAAAATCTTTAAAAATTAAGGAAAAATAATAAAATATTTGGACATACCTATATATACATACATATGCTATTTTGCAAGTATTTTGCACATTAAAAATATTTAGGGAAATATTGGGTATCAACATGGATGGAGCTCGAAGTGCTTGTTCTTCTTCTTGCGGGGAACCTTCGAGATTAGTTATTATCTCGAACTCTGTAATGGTGTTGAAGGCTTTCTCGAGCCCAACTTCCCTCCTTGGAGGAGGTTCTCGAGATCGGGTATCATTTTGAGATTGGAGACGATAGTGCTTACTTCTTGAAGCCTAACTTCTTGCTGATGGGGGCCCTCGAGATCAGGTACCACCTGGGGACAAAAGATGATGTTGTTGGCTCCTTAAAGCCTAAATTCCTATTGATGGAGGTCCTTGAGGTCGGGAACCACCTCGGGATTGGAGATGATGCTGTCAGCTTTTTGAAGCCTAACTTCATTTTGACGGAGATCTTCGAGGTCGAGTACCACCTCATGACTAAAGATGATGTTGTTGGCCTTTTGAAGCCTAACTTCCTTTTGACGGAGGTATTCGAGGTTGGGTACCACCTCGGGACTAGAGATGATGCTATTGGACTTTTGAAGACTAAGTTCCTTTCTTGGTGGAGATCTTCAAGGTCGGGTACCACCTCGGGACTCGTATCGAAGTCATTGGCCTCCTGGGCTTATCTTAGGTAGGCGGACCGTTGATGTTTCACCACATATATATGGGGTTGCTTCTGATTTTTGGGATATCCTGCTATTTTAGATATTTACCCTTCCATTTAGGCGTCGAGTCCTTCGTTACGTTAGCACTAAAGTGTTTGTGTAGGTTCCTACTTTAGTTTGCTAGTCCCACCATGACTGTGACTTCGGGGTTTGTCTGACAAAGAGGGGAGAGTTCCATTCTCAGTTCTCATTATCGATGAGAGTTTACCTTGAAGACTATGTATTTGATAAGAGAGGAGCACCTTGATTTAGTGAGGTTAGGATGCGGATGGGAGGAGAAGGAAGCGCTATAGGAGCTTCCCCGAATTAGGGTATCACGGACCCTGCCAATGGATTCCTGAATGTGTACACGTATCCCTTTACACTAGTCACCCTTGATAGGTTTGTGCTCAACTTCTATTTAATGTAGTGGGTTACCTTGGCGCAGATACACCCGTCATTTTGCAAGTAGTGTTGATGATGAGGTTCTTTGCAAAGAAGGCGGGGCTTGAATTCATTCTCAGCTATCTCGTCTGGCTGTACCGGCCCTTTCACCACCAAGGTCTACTAACCTTATGGTGTCATTCGTCTACGCCCTTTGTTGTTGATGATGAGGAAGATGGAGATCGGGAATGGAATTATACACGTTACTAGAGCATCCCATGCCTTCTCAAATTTTCTTATGGCGAAAGCTAGTTTTGTAACCGTGTTTCCACCTTTTCTGTAGAAATTTCATGGGTGCCAGGAGACATTCCTAATCTACCTGGTTAGGTCCAGAAGCTGGAGACCCACTCGACTTGTGACGAGCTGTGTCCTAGGGTAGATGGGAAGCGAAACATAACGGCATGTGTGTGGACTGCTTTTTCCTTATCCCTTGTTCATTCGGAGAGGCATTTTCCCTTTTCGCGTATTTATCTTACTGTAGTAGGTATCAGAGAGCCTCCAAAGGCAATGTTGTGCTCCTAGAGAGAGGAGGAGGGGTTTCTAGCTTCCGAGCTAAAGGATGACAATAATAAGCAGTATATGCACTTGCAGGTTGATAAAACTTAGAATAAGGGGAAACAGGGCCGGGTCTTTGAGACGGAAACATCGTCCGAGCCTGCTGCACCCGAAGTTTCTAATTCTAGAAAGATGGCTCCTCAGAGCGATCGTGCTTCGACCGGGGTCGATTCTGCCAGGGCTGAGGGGACAATATCAATAGATGTGTGCTCGGCCTTTGAGGAAGTGCGCCGGCTTCACTTTGCGATGAGTTTAAACATAGGCCTTCTGAATCCTGCGTCATCCCTTCCTTATTGAGTTTTTCCTTTGTAGGCTTTTGACAGGCTTAGGTCTAAGTTGCTCCATCACGGAGCTAGGATCCGGAAAGCTCTAGATGAGGGTAGGTGTCCCTTAGGCTCCTTTGGGAGGAAAAGGAAATTGAGCTGGCACACTGGCGATATGAGGCATACCGGAGCTCAAATTACGAGAGCTATTTGATTGAGCAGGTAACTTTTTGTCCCGGGCGAGTATACGTTCCATCTTTTAACTTCCAAGGTTAACTCTTACTATCCCAAATATAGAAAAAGATGGAGTCCCTATAACGTCTTAAAGGTGAAGCCGACTGAGTCAGGAATGACTGTGGAAAGCTAAGGGCTCGGGCGCAGGTTTAAGCTTCAGAGGAGAAAGATGCCTTGGCTAAAGTTCTTGCCTTTTGAGGTCTAACTCCACTTAGCTCGTGATAACACTTCAGTTCAAGTGGATATTATCACGAAGCTCGAATCCGATCTTTTGAACATCTGGGCTGAGATCGTTGATACTCGAACTGGAGAAACACTGAGCCAAACTAAGACCGATCAGGAGATGGAAATTTATTTGAAGGATGCCACCGATGCCCAAGCTGAGTTGAAGAGGGTCCTCGATTATGAATAGAGTATCAAAGAATATGCTCATTGCAAGTATCGAACAAAGGTTCTCAAGGACATCGGTACTGGGGGTTTTGTTCTCCCGGAAGAGTTGGCACGATGAGGGAAGACAAGAATGGTGCTCGGTTACCCCTGTCCAATGCCGATGAGAGTGAAGATGAGGCCGATAGGTCGTAGCCCTTAGGGGCAGGGCGTAAACTTTTCCATTTTTCATGTAATATGTTCAGAGCATGTTTATAGATGGAGAATGTATTTTTTCGCGTATGTGAATAAACAAAAACTTTCGGCGTTATCTCTTATGTACCCCTTTCTTTTTCGCTTTTGGCCAGGTGAATTGGTTTCAGAGTTGGTGAGAATCCTTAGATTCATTATATGGCCCTGGGGCTCATTAGGCAGGCCTGGGGGCTCTTATGCGCTAGGTCGATACGACCTTTAGTATAAGCTGGCATTAGATCTCTTATGATTTTGCTCAACTATTTTGGGTTTAGTCTCTGAGTCGGGATTCGACTTGACCTCATCTAACCCTCAAGATTTCGTGTTTTCATGGGCTGAGACAATGGCTCTTATGCCTTTGATCGAATGATCTTTTGTGTGTGTGGCCCTGAGGCTCATTAGGCTGGCAACAATTGCTCTTACGAGTTTCTCTAAGGCATATGTAGGTAAGTATTTTGGGTTCTTTCTCCGAATCGGGTTACGAATCGTGATCATTTGACCCTCAAGTTTTATGTTTGTGTGAGATAGCGACAATGGCTCTAACGCTCTAGGTCGATGCGGCCTTTTATATAAGCTGGCGACAATGGCTCTTACGCTTTGGGTCGAAGCGACCTTTTAAATGTAAGCTTTATTTTCCTCTCATTAAGGCCTTTTGAAATTATTTTGCATGACCCGTCGTCGGTTCGGGAAGAACCTCGATTTTAAGTCGTTTGCAGTGATATTTGAGCACCTCGGAAGGTTTGTCTCCTAGGCTGAGTAGCTCAAAGCCTTGTGATTTGGAGCTAAAAAATTTTGTAGCGAAGGTCGGGTGTGTCCAAGTCACGTTAGTTTGGCTGGTACAACTGTATTACCTTAGTCATTTGTGTTTGGCCGGAGCCATTTTTGGTCCCGAGTGTAGTAGTTTATGTGTCGATATCGAGGGTATGCCCCATTAGGAATCTTACAAATACAATATATAGCCTAAACTTTGGGATCGAGTTTATGCCTGTAGTAAGGTCTTAAAAAAATTTCATGCCTTTGAGGTCTAACAGTTTTGTTTACTTGGTACAAGTATGATTCATGCCTTTCTTAAGGTCTTACAGTTTTCGCTGATGCTTGATATAAGTACGATTCATGCCTTGATTGAGGTCTTACCATTTTTGTTGCTACTCGGTACAAGCGTGGTTCATGCCTTGCTTGAGGTCTCACAAATTTTGTTGTTGCCTTGTATAGGTCTTACGAGATCGAGTCTGCCCGCTCGGGATCTTATGCCCTTGGGTTTTTTAATAAATGGCGATTGGTGACAGTCTCTAAGTCATCGAGTTTGTTTTGGCTCTGGAGACATTACTCGTGAGCTCGAATCGCCTCATTGATGGCTTATGATTTTGGAGATTCCGACCCTGAGGTCATGCATTTTTGTTTTTGTTTTTGACGCCAGTCTCCGAGTGTTCGGGATGTTTTTCTTTCTTGGAGATGTTTTGTGATTTCCATGTTGCCTCGTTGAGGTCTTATGTTTTGAGTTCCAAGCCTGAGGACATGCGGGTGCCGAGTTATTGATGTTAGTCTCCGAGTATTTGGGGCATTCTTGATGGAGGGATCTTTATTGCGAAAATGCTGCATTTCCTTTGGAGTACGAGATGCTTTGGCAAAAGATATTCTGTGATTACTTAACACAAGTACATGTGTCTCTTCCATAGGGGGTTCATCTTATATAGACACGGTTCATTCGACCGTTGGCGCGGTACATCATTTTCCTACTGGAACCTTGTTTGGCGTTCATCGGTTCTTCCGGGTGTATGACCTTTCGAGGGGATGCCCTCCAGTGTTTGGGGTTGATTGAAAAATAAGCCTTGAAAACTTGTTGGATCCTCCTTAGGTAGCATATAGGTGTTTCCTTATTAAAAACCTAGCCGGTAAAACCCTCTTCGGGACAAAAGCTCGGTCGAAGGAAAAGAGTGCAACAGATGCTTTTAAAACCTTAAGGGCTTCGGGCTGGATTATCACTTTTGACTGCTCTAATCGGGCATCTGCATAAGGGTTAGTATGAAGTAAAAATGAAAAGGGAGATGGTCATACCTTATCGTGGGATATACCTGCGATGTTCCGAGGTCTGATATGTCCATGTTTTGTGCAATGAGGACACGGTACGGTCCTCCGCTATGTTTAATCGGGCTTAGCCGAAATTGTAGCTTGATTATCCTTTGGCTCTTTTGAGAGTGCAGATATTTGTGCCAGTGCCACGTCATGTACCGCGGACATTTCCCTTACCGCGTTCTGTTCCTCGTAGACGGTTTTAATCCCATCCGTTGGGAATTTCATCATTTGGTGGAGGGTGGATGGTACTGCTCTCATGCAATGTATCCATGACCGTCCGAACAAGGCGTTGTACCTCATATATCCTTCTATGGCATAGAATTTGACATTTTGAGTCGTGCCGGCCACGCTGACCGGGAGAATATCTCTCCTTTCATTGTTTCAGTTACCGGGAGAATATATCTCCTTTCATTGTTTCACTTTCCATGTTGAATTCGTTGAGGACTCGAGTGGCTGGCATGATTTTGTTTAACAGTCCGAGTTGCTCTATTACCCTTGACCAGATAATGTTGGCCGAGCTACCTGGATTAATGATATTTGAAATGCATTCACGAGGAAAGAGATTACCTGTTCATCATTATAAGGTTGGGACAAGGTCTCGAAGTCCTCCTCGCTGAATGTGAGGGCATCTTTGGGCACGTATCCCCGGGTTCGCTTTTCTCTGGTGATGGATATTTTTGTCCTTCTTATCACGGGTTCATAGAGAGTGATCACGCCCCCCAATATCACGTGGATAACATGTTGTGGCTCATTCTTTCGTTCTTCTTGGCCACCTCTCTTTCTCGGAACTGATATTTGGCCCGATCGCTTAAGAATTCTCGGAGGTTACCTTTATTGAGTAGTATGGCTACTTACTCTTGGAGCTGGTTGCAATCTTCGATCATATGCCCGTGTTTGTTATGATATTCACATACTAAGTTGTGATTCCTTTGGGAAAGGTCCGACTGTATAGGCCTGGGCTATCTGGTGTCTCTGATTTTGCTGATGGCGAACACGATATCCTACACATCGACGTTGAAGTTGTATTCCGATAGACGCGGTGCCCCTGTTGGCCCCGTGATTCCGTTTAATCCTGCTCTGTTAATGAGTCCACGAGGATTCTTTCCTCGATTGATCAATCGATTGTTGTGAGGCGGGTTGCGCCTTAAGGAATTTCTCCTGTCTACGGTGTATGGCTGATACCTTTCTTTATTTGGCTTCGGCTCCTTTGCTAAGAGCCTGATTAAGTATACTGAGCCCGAAGGGGCTCCTAGTTAATCATCCTCGACCCTGATCTTTGACTGATATATGTTGTGGACGTCCGACCAGGTTATGGCAGGATACTCGATCAGATTCTCTTTCAGCTGCCTTGAGGCCATTGAGCTCCGCTCATTCAGGCCTTGAGTGAAGGCCTACACCGCCCAGTCATCGTATACCGGGGGTAGTTCCATTCGTTCCATTTGGAAGCGAGATATGAATTCTTGCAGCATTTCATTCTCCCTCTGCTTGATCTTGAATACGTCGGACTTCTTTGTTGCTACTTTGATGACATCGGCGTGTGCCTTTATGAATGAGTCTTCCAGTATGGCAAATGAGTTTATGGATTTGAGAGCTAGGTTGTGATACCACATCCTGGCCCCCTTCGAGAGTGTTTCCCCGAACTTCTTCAGTAGGACGAACTCGATCTCGTCGTTTTTTATGTCATTGCCCTTTACAACGCACGTGTAGGCAGTGACGTGTTCGTTAGGACCTGAGATCCCACTGTATTTTAGGGGTTCCGACATTCTAAACTTCTTTGGAATGGGTTTCGGAGCTGCTTCCTCAGGGAACGACCGTTGCACAAACTTCTTTAAATCTACACCTTTCAGGATCGGGGGTGCGCCCGGGATTCGGTCGACCCTGGAGTTGTAGGTTTTGACCTTCTTGTCATTTGCTGCTATCCTTTTCTCGCCTGACTCGATCCTTTTGGTGAGGTCCTCGAGCATTTTTACTATGACAGGATCGTCTACCAATCCATTATTGCTCGATCTGTCCGGTACCTATTCACCGAGGGAGCTATTCTCGGTGCTACTATGTTACGAGTTTTCGGGTGGCTTTGCAGCTGAGCGATAGCAAGCTGTTGTGCCTGCAACAATTCAAAAATAACATGGAGTCTAACTTTATGTTCTTCCCGAGCTGGTGTTCTTTAGGCTTCCTGTTGGTCGCCTAGTTGTATGCTCATGTCGGTGCGTGAGGTTTCGTCAACCTGTTGTGCGTTGCGTGAACCCGCATCCGCTGGAATCGGTCCAGGTGCATTCTCGGGGTACCGTGGTGGCATACCAACAATTGGAACAGCCACACCATTTTCTCTGTGGTTTTCAATTTTATCGTTATCAAATTTGTTTACTGAGCCAGACATTTTAACCTGAAATCGAAGATCTTGGACAAGAAAAAGTGAGAAAGATAACTTGCGTTGTGTAATAACCAGCAAGAAAATAATCGCTATTATTTTTAGCCCCACAGTGGGCGCCAAATTATTTACCGTGAAAATAGTAATAACAATTAAATTTGTTGATGGGACTCTAAAAATACATGATCTATTTTTAAGCTAGTTGTTAAGCAGTTGATGTTAGGCGTATGAAGTTTAAGGATGAAATGCGAGCTAAGATAGAGTTATAATCAAACCGATCAGCTAGATAACTGGGATCTCGTATTGACCAATGAGGGGCCTCCGGGTCGATTCCTGGGCCCGGGATCGAGCTATTAAGGATAGTCGGGGAAGGGCTAACAGTTAGGATATAATTAAGGGAGGCTCTTTATAGACAATGATGAGCAATAAATGAAGAACAAGTATGAAGATAATAAATAAGAGCTATAATATCGAGAGAGTACGTTAGAGAAAAAAGAGAGAGTTCTTGTATATTTCGTGTAGAATAGTTGGAGTAACAATAGTTGGTTACAAAATGGTAAGGATCCCCATTATATAGAAGGGGAATCCTAACATAGTACAAAATGCATTAATTGTAAAGATATGGGGATGGGACGGCTAGATGTGACACCTTGATACGGGTTCAGGGTAGGCCGGCTATGCTTTGTCAAGCTTAGTCATGTGCTTTGGGAACTCCCTATTTTTACTCTAGCCTCAGTCGATATTCTCTTTAGGCCGAGCGTGGACGAGCCTCGAGGGAGGGAACTCGGTCACAGCTTAGCAACCTTGAGGCCTCGAGATGATCTTTCAAAATGAATTAATGATGAGAAATTGGACCCTCCGATTTTGCTGCATACACTCTTGAATCATGCTTATATCTCGTATGTATGTGATGAATTTTTTTGTCGATAAAGTGTGTCGAGCAAGTCGCGAGATTGACTCTCTCACAAGTAATCGCCTTTAACTTTGAGAATCTTGAAGAGATGAGACTTTATATAACCTTGGATAATGTGAGGTTATATTTACTTGTAGAGGTCGGTCTTGACAACTACTCAGATTTATGACTTTCACTATTTGATTATGACTTGTTTTGTAAGCCAGATGCAAGTTTCTCTAAGAAAATTATTTGAGGATTATTGAAGCGAGAAACTCGAGTTAGATACTTGGAGGTGTCTAGACCAAGATCTATACGGTATTGAATAATTAAAAGAATAAGACACACGCGCCTATATAAGGTGAGAACACCTAACATGTGTTTCATACCACGTGTGCTATCGACCATGTGATAATGGAAGAATGAATCTCTGCTTCTTCATTGAGTAAGATCCTAAAGAAGTTATATTAACTTTTATTAAAATACCCTAACCTTTTACTGTCATTTGAAGTGCCAATCGGTGTTGCTACTTTAGCATGTCACTAATAACCATGAGTGATTTGGCAATGCAGTGCATGTCTATGAAAACAATTGATTTGGAATGGAATGATTCGAGTAGAAAGGGAAGACGACTAAAATTTAGTAATTTAACCTGTATTCATAGGTCGACAATTACACTTACCATGAGGGTATTGGGTATAATTGTAAATACAAAGTTAAACATGAACTCGAGTTCACCTCTTTCGAGGATGAGGGATCGGATAACTAGCTACTGGAGTAGTGGGTAATGTTTGGGGTATAGCGAGTAATAAGATCCTCATGTTAGTAGTGAATCCTTTCCGCATGTGATTGAATGTCTACATGGAGCTATTAAACAACCTTAAAGGGTGTAAGAATATTGTAGCTCTTAATGCTCGCAGGTCGCACGATCTATTTACCAGTATGAATTAAGCGTGCTATTCACATGGCACTAGTTTAGGTCTAGCCCACCATGTGCGAAGTGGTAGATGTTGGATTTTGGATTTGGGTCGCGGGTCACCCATATGGACTGACCGTACCCATTTAAAGGAGATTAAATCTAAAGAGTTTACCTAGAGAAGTTAAAACACAGATAAAATAAAATAAAAAACTGCTGCACGTTAGAGAGAGAATGGGAACGCGGGATTGAAGCGGCAGTTTTTTCCTCTCTTGAAACTCCTATCTCTCCTTTATATATATCTTTTTTTCCTCAACAGAGAAAGATAGAATTCTTGAAGTAATTCTCCCTCAAGAAAATATGATGTGATAAACAAGGTATTTAGATCGTGAACAAGAACTTCGTTTCAAAGAGAGACGAAGTCGAATTCGGGCAATTGATTGGAACAAATTCTGCAAAACGTCTGTTATTGTTAATAGGTACACAAATTCGATGTCCCTGTTACTCGATTTTTACTAACACTACTTGTTGTTTTACAGGTACATATGTTCATTTTTCCTCAAGTACAAACTTCATAATTAATGTGTTGAATAGAAGACAATGTATTACATTACATACTTAAGATGTGTTGAGACAAATGATTCTTTGAAATCATATAGGCGATTTTAACTAATGTAGACTTGGAATATAGTTAACTAGAGCGTACATAATGGATTGTTTGTTTAAATACTATTGACAGTTGCAAGCAATTTCTACCAGGTGCCCAAGATGAGCTTACTTAATTAATTTTGAATTAATCCTGCAAACGTGTTTGTCAATAGATAGTGCCCGAACCAGCTCTGAATTCGGTAGTAGCTAGGAAAATATTATTTTTGAACCACGGGTAACTCTGTTATATTAAATGTGTCCGACAAGAGAGCGCATTCCAGTGCCTTGAGAAGAAACCTGCAATCACTTAACAAATGTGAGAAAGATGCAGTTTGTATGAGATTAGCAATTAGATCAACCAACAGTACTTGTGAATCTGTTTCTATTAAGAGTGAAAACAGATTTTTTGTTGGTGCTCGAAAGAAATTCATTGTCTTGGAAGTGTTAAAGCAAAGTTAACAAAAGAATTTTCAAATGAAGTTAACAGAAAAGGTCCAAGTAATTATTGGCAGTCTCGTTCGTCTTTTCGGTTGAATGTCATATATAGTAACAAAGTCCATCCTTGAACAAAAGACTACTGTCACACATATTACCAACTGCCAAGACCATATTGTCGTACTTGCGCAAGCTTATGTCAGCCAAGTAAGCTTGCAAGTCTTCACTTATGTATGGAGTCCGGAACTTAAATATTGTATTTTTGGACTCAAAATACATTAATAAGTGTGAAAAAAAAAGTTACCTTTCTATGTATATTGTCCAAATAGAAGACGCTATACCTTAACGGAAACTTTTGTTGTTAAGGTATAGCGTATAAAATGATGATGCTATACTGTCTGACGATTTGACTGACATATATAGCGTCCTCATTTCATATGCTATACATAGCGTATGAAAAGAAAACGCTATACGCCTAATTAAATATCGCCCTTCGTCTTCTTCCCCGACCAGAAACCCCTTTCCCCCATTTTTTTAACCTTAGCATTCTTGTCCCCCTGCCCCTTTTTTTTTTTTTAAAAAAAAAAATTGTGGCTCCCTCCCGTCACACAAAGGGTCAAGAACGTAGGTCCCAAATTGTAATAGAGCATTGTATTATTGTGGTTTAACTTCTTCGTCTTCAAATTTTCACACAAAACACTCACTACATCGAGGTATTTCGATTTATTTTATGTCGAAACTTGTATAGTAATGTATATTAGTTGATTGAATGTGTTTCCATGTTGTTTTGTGTTTTATTTGCGAAAGTAGTATGTTATATTTATCCGGACATAGATATTTGTGTTCTAAAGAAAATGTAAAATTGAGATTTAATTTTTTATGTGAATATCCGAATTTAGATATTAATGTTTCCATGTCGTTTTGTGTTTAATTTGCGAAACTAGTATGTTATATGTATTTTTGTGAATGTTATGTGATTGAAATGTATTTGTTGTTTATATTTAGTTTATTTATTAGTGCAGTAAAATGTAGAAACTTTTAGCGATGGTAGGCATAGTATTTTAGCATAGAATCCCTGTAGTTTAAGTATTTCTTATATGGTAGATGAAAATATATACTTTGTACAATTAAATAATCAAAATATTAAATTTGACACACATAATTATTCATGATATTTTGGTGCTACTGGACCTCAAATATCGAGTCTGGAACCCAATAAGTATATATATTTTGCACAATTAAATAATTAAAAATTAAGAATTTAAATTATAAAACAAACACACACATACAAAATAATCAAAAAATTGAATTTGAGACACATAAATATTCATGATAGTTTGGTGCTACTGGGCCTTAAATATCGAGCCTGGAACCCAATACGTATATATATTTTGTACAATTAAATAATTAAAAATTAAGAATTTAAATTATAAAACAAACAAACTCACACAAAATAATCAAAAAATTAAATTTGACACACATAAATATTTATAATAGTCTGGTGCTACTGGGCCTCAAATATCGAGCCTGGAACCCAATAAGTGTATATATTTTTGTACAATTAAATAATTAAAAATTAAGAACTTAAATTATAAAACAAACAAACACACACAAAATAATTAAAATATTGAATCTGACACACATAAATATTCATGATAGTTTGGTGCTACTAGGTCTCAAATATCGAGCCTGGAACCCAATAGGTATATATATTTTGTATAATTAAATAATTAAAAATTAAGAATTTAAATTATAAAACAAACAAACACACACAAAATAATGAAAATACTAAATTTAACACACATAAATATTCATGATAGTTTGGTGCTACTGGCCATCAAATATCGAGCCTGAAACCCAATAGTTATATATATACTTTGTACAATTAAATAATAAACATACAATTAATGTTGTTTAATTTACAGTTGACGACATGGACGGGCCTATACATCCCAACCCTTACTCTCGTGAGCTATTAGTGCTCCAGGGCGATCAGAGATCCGCCCATATATGGGAGGGAGAGTTACTATCCCAGACTCTCCGCGCTAGGACAGTGGACGACCTATGGGATTTTCTGAGGCCTAGAGATCTCCACGAGCGTGTAGTCCATCACCTCCAGGATACGGGATTCTATAAGATTATTGAGATCGGGCGGATACAGGTTGACTAGGCTTTGATCACGGCGTTGATTGAGCGGTGGTGACCGGAGATGCACACTTTTCACCTCCCCATTGGCGAGGCTACCATCACGCTGCAGGACGTTGAGGTTTTATATGGCCTGCCCGTTGATGGCATGGCCGTTTCACTGCCTATTGCTATGAGATCTATGTTGCGTGATGCTTATTTGGACATGATGCAGCAACTCACAGGTTTTAGGCCATAGGACGAGACTGCATGGTTGAGTGCTACTCTATTGACTTTGACCCCTATTAGACAGTACCTGGAGGTACTCCACCCCGATATCAGCGATGATACAAAGGAGGTAGATATCACCCGGTATACGAGGTTGTTTTTGCTTCTTCTATTGGGAGGGATCTTGTTCTTGAACACTTTGGGAAACCTAGTCAGCCTGCTATTTTTGCATCATCTTCAGCTGCTAGATGAGTTACCCTATTACAGTTAGGGTGCTGCTGTTCTCGGCTACATGTATAGGCAGATGTGCCGGGCGAGCATGGGCACTCAGAGAGATGTTTTTGTTTTTATGCCGCTTCTACAGGTGACAACATATTCAAATAATCTGTTCATCAGTTCCAACTCTACCTAGTTAGAATTTATCTTAAACTTTATGTCAACTTTGTATGTTAGGTTTGGGCCTGGGAGCGGTTCTTGCAGTTTTAGCCACCTCGACCACAATTATCTCCTAAAGTAGCAGCTCCGTTTCTCCCTCTAGTCTGGAGGTGAGTTCTCCATCGTACACTTTTACGAGAGTACGATGCTCATCATAATCTCCCCCTCTGCAGGGATGTGTTGGATCTGCTGGAGGGCGCACAGGTAAATATGTACCTAAACTTACCTGGTATAGATTAACTTAATGTTGCGCATACTCACATTTCATATTCTTATTTGATAGTTCATCTGGACGCTATACAACGACGATTTGATAGCTTCCCTTCTAGCTTATTGCTCGGCCGACCGATTGAGTTGGAGCGCTTATGCCCCACTCAAATGCCTCGATATTGTAGAGCGTCATGCCTCGGAGTGGGTGCTTCGGCAGTTTGGCCGACCGCAGTATATATCGAGGGGGCCTATATAGGAGCCTACAGATTATCAGAGGGATGATCGTTGCAGGGCGGACGACGCATTTATGGCATGGTTAGCGGCGCAGATCCATATTTGGGACCATTGAGATCAGATGATTCTGCCCCCACCTAAGTAGATCCAGGAGATGGCTATTCAGAGATATATGTCCTGGTACCGGCACGTCACCCAAAGTTTTACCGAGAACCATATTCATCAGGCTGGTGGTCGGTACGTTCCATACGTCGGGCGACACGAGGCCCTAGTATGTTTTCTGTTATTATTCATTATATAATTGTATTTTAGTGCATTATATGTAGTTTATAATTTATATGTTGTGCAGGCTATTGGACTCTATACTATCTATCAGACGGGACTGTAGATGCAGGTTTATGTCGGCGATCCTGCGGACGCCTTGTAGGATTACAGCCGTCGATTTGTAGAGTTAGTTGCCCAGACATTGCATCGAGCCTGGAAGGATCAGTGTTTGGCACACAAACCTGATTATGTGGAACTAGAGCGGTACGAGCGAGGCCCTGGTGTGGCATGAGATGGTGGTGCCCCATGAGGCGGGGGTGCCAGACAACGTGGCAGTGGGCGAAGATGAGGTGGTCCCTAGAAAGGGGGCGTTGAGGCCCCTGCTGATTATGTTGCTACCGATCTGCCGGGTGGCCTACATGATACGGACATGCCGTCATACATCATTGGGATGGATCTTACTCTAGGGACTTTACAGGTGACCCCGTCAGGTCAATTATTGATCACGGGCATGGACTTTTCTAGAGTGGATTGGGATACATACTTTCTAGGTGGCCAATAATGCTCAGCACCCACTGGCTGCAACTGCCCATGATATGTGTTTAAGTACTTCGCAACACTATATTGTTGATCAACATAGGTTGTTGCACCTAAACAAACTTGTTGAAAACACTTGATGTCATGTGAGCAAGGCATGTGGTAGATGGACCATTTCCCACAAGACCATAACCTTGTAGATTCATTTACAGTATATACATTAGTACTCCGATTTTGATGGATAGCGGTGTGAACTTCAAAAATATTTCTTTCGTTATCATACTGCAAAAATGAATGCCAATGCGCTTTCCGTCTGTATTTCTCAAATCTCTTCATCGGCACTAGCATATATTAAACATCTCTTTCCATCAATGACGTTGCAGTTGTAGACCTTTCAACAAACCTCTCCACCATATGCTTGAACGACATCCATACCATGGTTGTGACAGGCAATCCTCTTGCCGACTTCAATAACATATTGTAAGACTCTGACAGATTTGTAGTCAGAGTTCCCCATCGTCTGCCACCATCTGCATGCAAAGTACACTTTTCAGGGTCATGTCGCATTAAACAATGATAGGCTGCCTCATCTTCTTTCCTGATATATATTCCATGTGCCTCCAGAATTTATGTTATTGGTGGTCTGTTGCTGCCATCCACATAAAATCATGCAGATCTTTATTGGGATATGCCTTCTGGAAGTTGGCTTTAAAGTGCCTAACACAGTAACGATGGTAGGCATAAGGTTCTTTCCATGCAAGAAAGTTCTCCACAGAACTTAAGATACCACCGTGCCGATCCGATATTAGACAAATACCGAAACGTTTTTTGACAACGTGCTCTTTCAAGTGGTTCAAAAACAGCGTCCACGTCTCTTGGCTTTCATTGGCACAAATAGCAAAATCTAGAGGAAATATCTGTCCATTAGCATCTTCTGCCAAGAGTATCAACAACTTGATATTGTACGTTCTATAGACATGAGTGACGTCTATGAATATCACGGGCCGACAATGCGAAAAACCATCAATTGCTGGTTTAAACGCCCGGAACACATAATTAAATATAAATTCTGGTTTACCCATAATCCGCTCAAGCTTCCATTCAACAACTGTCCCGGGGTTAAACCTATTTAAAATGCTCGTTTGCGCCAGAGATATGCTTTCTTTTAGTAATGGTATGGCTATGTTCCTGGTTGACTTCTTTAATGCACTCTTTGATTTTATACCTTATGGACGCTTCGATGTGTGGAATAAGAACAAGAGAAATCAAGTCAATATCCAAGTTGAGGTGATTCCCGTTGAATGTGTCAATTTCGCATGTGTGGGTGGGAATGTATTTACCCATTTTCCACAGACCTGTCTTCTTCTTGCTCGCACGCAACATCCAATGACATGGCCAAAACAACATGTGACAAACAACCTTGTATAAAACCGGACTTGACTCCCACACCGTTATCTCACAACACTCTTTTACGTTGTGCATTACAAGCCCTGCTTAGAGCACGCTTTATCAGGAAAAAGCATGCCCTTTGCCAACACCGTTGATCTAGACTCACCCCACATTACTGTCCGAATTTCATCTAAATCCCTTGTGAGAGCTTTCACATCCGGCATGCTTGGCAAGTTATCAAGGTAAGGAATCTCCCTTGAATATAACGACACTTAGTACTCGTACACTCTTCATCTAGGGGGGGGGGGATAGAGCATACTCTCTCGTCAAATAAGTTTCTTCAATCTCATCCTCCTCATCACCATCCTCACGAGGAAAGGGTGTCTCGTCTATAGATTTATCAGCATTGTTGCCGTAATCACTGTTCTCTTCCTCACTCTGTGTATCTGCCAGATCCTGATTTAATACGTCATATTCGGGCAATTGAGTGAGCACATTTGGTTCAACTTGGTCGTTTTCACTGCACAATCAACAAAATAATAAGGTACTGAATTTAATAAATACTTTCCATATAGCTGTATCACTTCACTTACAAGTCGTAATGTGATAAAATTCCATGATGTACATTTTTATTTAGGTGATGGCTCTCGGATGGACCACCATAATCCAACACACGAAAACTATGGTTGGGTTCATAATTTGTAAAAATTTTATCTGGCCTGTACCCCCTGTTAATTATATGAGCGTTAATACAAATTCAATACAACAAAAATGTACATTGTGACACAAAGGAAAATTGAAGCTTACCATTCGTCTTGTGAATTATGTAAAGGAGGCAGGGATTAGTTTAAATCAAGGAAAACTCTTTCATCCGGAAGAGTTTTAATCATTTGATTACGTTCATCGGACTTTGTCTGAGTTCTTTCTAAATATGTTTCATCGATTTTTTCCTTAAGTTTGCACTACCTCTTTATCTCCTGAACTTATTAAGTTCTAAGCTTTTTAAAAAACAAAAACTTGTTCCCCGTACTTCAAATCAGTTTCTACATTCTATATGCTCTGAACCTGCTATTGTGTTTGTATGTTTTCTCATGAGACTCTGAAAGAGGTCTCTAAGTCTTGTTTCAATGGCTTTCCTTCTCATCTCTGTATCATATTTGTGTAAAAACCTTAGGATTTATGGATTTTCTTCGGCGAGTCTGATTTTGTGTTTGAATAGGGGTTCCACTTTGAAACCCTGAATTCTCAGACTCACTCCGCGTTTTGAACTGAATTTGAATTTTTCTGTGTTTGTGATTTTGAAACATTCTTGCTAGTCTTTCCTAATTAGCATGACATCCTTCTTGCTTGACATGCCTATGTGCTTTATATATGATAACTTCTCTTTCAAAGGGTTTTAACAACTGTTAATTGATTCTGAATCCCCTCAATGTTGCTTACTTGATTGTTACTGATTTTCCCTAGTTGAACCTTCCTTTACCTCTCTTTCTGACTTGGTTCATTGGTAATTTCGAATCCCTAATTCCTCGATTTACTATGCACTAATTGATTCCCTGTGTTTCTAACCTTATTTTGCTAACCGTGTATTTCAAAGATTCTTTATTAATGTTTCCTTAGTTAAACCCCTATGTATTTACCCCTAATTTCCTACTTTAAACAAGATGTTTACTTGATTTTCTTTCCTTACCCGATTGTTGTCCATTACCGTTTGAGTTTGAACTCCTTAATTAAAGGAAGTTCTTATGTTGATTGATTGTAATTGATACATCGTTCCATAATTACTATGATTCTTCCCTTTCTCTCTACCTGTTTTCAAACTATAAATACACCACTTTTTTTCTTTTCACAACACACTGAATACACTTCAGAACATTACTTAATTCTCACAACCTCTTCTAAACTTTCTTGTCTGCACTTTGGCTTTCGCAAGACTTATGCTTTCATTTGTTTTTCCTGAAAATGGTATGTACTAGTTTTAATTTTAGCATCAAACCCAATGTGTTTACTTACAAGATTTTGTGTCCATGCCTACTTTACTGCTTTATAGAGTTCAACTTCTATGGTAGTATGCTTATGTCTTGCCATCTGTTACTGCAATGAATCCCTATTCCCCATACCCCTTTATGTGCTTGAGATGTGGTTTAAGACATCACAAAACACAAAGTTATTGCTCATGGATTAAAACTGGATCCTTTGGATCCTAGGCTCTTTCAATTTCCCATACCACATTCCCTTATGTGTGTTGAGTTAAGGTATAGCCTGGCAGTATCCAAATTGTTGTCCAGGGCTGAACCTAACCTTCTATAGGTCCTAACTCTCTATTTTTTATAGCTGACATCCTAGTCAGGGGTGTGCCAGCATTCCAATTGTTGGGCATGACCACCAGTCTGCCTTGGCATTCCCTAATTCCCCTCTATTGCACCTACACTTACTCTTAGACTCTAAGTTCTGCCCTCCTCCTACGAGCCTTGCCTTGGGACCTTGAGTTCCCTCTGAACTTGGACATTTGATGGCTGGCTTTTCCATACTACACTATAATTCAAATTCTGCAATAATATTTGGGGTTAAGCATTGCCTGGAGTTCTTGAAACTCCTTGGAACTTTGACATATCCCAAATAAGAGAAGGCTTTGGAAATCTGATCTTTGGAAGTTGGTTTGTTACACATGTCACACTAGGAGTCTGAATTAGGCTCTCGTTGGTTGAAATTTTTTATTTCGAATGTAATTTTACTTTTTCTTGATTAATTATGGTTTGTAATAATCTTGTAATAAACCGTTGGGTTATTAGTAAAACGTAAGGGTCAATCATGCACGCAAAAAGGGGTAGACATCATGCCTATAGAGAATTACTATCTCTGAAACTCTGATAATTTCTGAAATTCTACATCTCATCTAGATATCATGCCTATAGGGATTACTATGTCTAAAGTTCTGCGTTTTATTAATCACTGAAACTCTGCATTCTCATATAAATACCATGTCCATAAAATTTTCTGCATTCTCACATAGATACCTATTTATAGGATATTCTGCATTTCCATATAGATAATATATCTATAGGGTTTTCTGGAATTTCATAATACATACCATGCTTGTAAGTCGCTTCTAAAAATCTGCATTTTCATATAGACATCATGCCTATAGGACTTTCTGCATTCTGTATCCGTCATTAGGCAAACCTATTATAGGATTTAAATAACTAACCAATTGCATATAGACAACCTGTCTATAGGACTTCTGCATAAGTGATAATAGTGTTTAGAATCAGTAGCACCTAGAAAGCATGTCTATAGGGGCTGTTAACTAAACTTGTATCGCCAACTCGTCTAAAATCAGTAGCAGTAACGTCTAAACACCTGGAGAACTTATGCCTTCGTAACTGACCATTCTTTCCTGTAATCAGTTCACTTCTTCGTTTTTGAAATTAATAGATATCATGCCCATAGGTTCTGTTTCATACCTAGGCAAGCCTTAGGGTAAAATCTATAACTGCATCAGCCTTTAATAATTACAACCAGCAGGCATGCCTAATTCTAACTTCTTATATGAAAATATGTGATAAATCAGCCTGCCTTGATACTTAAGATTGATTCAGACCTATCAGTACATGTAAGACATGCTAAACTATATGTCTTTTTCTGATTTGAGGAGGCTTATCTGAGCCCATAACTGTTATGTGTTCCCATATTTGTCTTATCTGCTTTTGTTTGTCGCCTTAGACTTTTAACCTTTTAAAACTCCGAAAAGCCCAAAACTCCCTCCCCTATTTAGGATTAGTAGTCCCAAACGCCTCGGGGACTGACAGGATTGGGATGGGTAGTAGCATGCAATAAGTTACGATACTATTCCGTGCTTTAATACCTTAACGGGGTGGGAATGGTAGAATATGGATATGATGACCGGTGCGCTAATATCACGTGCGACCCCTCTTCTGAGGAGTGATTGCTGGATATTGCATTGATATGATCCATATTAATCATAAACATAGGACCCCTCTCCCTTTATTTTCTTTCATCTCTTTCTGTAAAACTCTTTAAATCTCTTTTTCATAAAATTCTGCCCTCTCTAGTTTCACAAGTTTCAACTTATTTGCAATATTATATGCAAGTCCTTATTTGAGCCTTAATTGCTTACATGTTTATATAAAGTCACAATTGTAACATAGTCGCACCCCAAATCGAGGGACATGACCGGCGCCCGACCGGGTCCCAGTCAAGCGGACCTGGGTGCCTTTCCTAACCCACGTGTTACCCCTGTATTTTTCATCACTTATTAACCACAGGATTAAACAGTTTATAATTGAAATCACACTTTTTCAAACATTCACATATGCTTAATTACTTAACAAATTTACAACTTACAAGGCCCGACATATATCTACATAAGTCCATAATCCCAAAACGGCCAGTGGAAGATGAAGGAGCCATAGACAAGTAAGTCACGGTAATAGAAACAACCAACAAATACGTAAAGGAATAACAAGACAAGCCAAACAAATTTTCAACACTTAACTTTGTTTCAAGTAGTCCTCAACCCATATACAAGTAGAAAACAACAAATAGAAGCAACAACCAAACGCACATGGAAAGCACAATCAACCAAACAAAGGGACAATCAGTGCCCCACAGGTTACAAAGTCTCCTGTTGTCTCCTTTCACGATGCCTCGTCAATGATTTCACAATTGGTACACATATCGATTTCAATGGCGATTTCGATCGCTTTCCACCCTTATTACCTCGTCCACCCTTATTACCTCGACCACCCTTATCACCCCAACCCATAATATATCAATTTGTGTTGCGGCGCGCTACCCGATCCCACCGTACAGTTTCAAATCACAACAATCACAACAACAACCAAGAACACTTCACAAAGATCACAACAAGGACAATAAGCAATTCACAATTGTTTCATGTTACCACAATACCTTTTAAGCCACTGCCACAACAATGTTACAAGTATTTCCATAGCCAGCAGTACCAATCCCATTATGTTCAACAGTTCATAAGCAATTTAAATCAGTTCATTAATTTCCCACAAGAAGCCAAATATGTCATTACTACCATTGTTCCCAATTTCATCATTTACGATTTCCCTTTTTATCCTTCGTTTCTCAACTAATACCACATAACACATAATCAAAACCAATCAAACACCCAACAACCCAATCACAAGAATTTCACAACAATCCACATAGCTATCACATACTAAACAATTTGTACACCGAACAAGGCGATTTCACAAAGATCAAAGTTAGACATACATACCTGGAGTCGAATTCCCTTTCTTTTTCTTTTATCTCCTACTTCCAATTCACCCAATAATCTAGCAGCGTCAATCTAAGTCACAAGTTACACATATATCTTAGAATTAAAATTTACAATTACTATCCGAGCTTATTTGGGTTATCGAGCACCGCCCCTTACTTCTACCCATTTCCATTTTACTAAATTTCAAGTATAAAGAACATGCATGAGTGTCTAACTTCCATTTTCAAGAGTTAATGCATGAAAATCTTTCTTTCCTTTAAAATCTGAAAATCAAGGAAAAAAAAGGGTTAGGGTTTTTACCTTTAGAATTTGGGGAAGAAGACACTTGCTTTAGAATTTTCCGGACCAAGCCATTAGAAGAACAATCTTTGAAGAGGATAGGTTTTTCCCTCAAGAATCTCTCCTCCCTCTCTCTTATTTTGCTCAGAAAATATGTAAAAATAAAGTGTTGGGGTGTTTTATTGAAGAAGAGATCGGGTTAAAAAAAATTTAAAAATCTGGGCCGAGTCGGCTCTACGGTCGCATCTGCGATCGCAGAGTTAACATGCGGTCCGCATAATGGACCGCAGAATTGCTCCCAAAAACTAAATATTCTGACACGATCTGCGACAAGAATGCGGTCCGCATTCATGTTCTGCGGTCGCATAATGCGCCGCAGAATTGACCGTATTTTGACTTTAGTTTTTGACAAATCTTCTGTTACACTCTGCGGTAGGAATGCAGTCCGCATAGCTGATCTACGACCGTATTCTTGATAGCAGAAACGACAATTTTCTGGAAAAATTTATTCTTTTGATTTTTTTAAAGCTTAGATCACCACCGAGGGTCCGAAGGGGGTGCGACAACATGGCGATTCTGCTGGGGATTTCTTTAGGCTTTTACCACTTCATTGTATATGTGACTTTATTGTTGTTTTTTAATCTTTTATTGCTTTATTTAATGTCTTTATTCGAAACTGACTTGGCTTATGTTTCTTTTTCTTTACTGCTTTCATTTACTACTTTTCTTCAATGTCGTTGTAATTGTAATCATTATGAACGTAATAATACATGACAATTTGTTCCATTTTTGTAATTGCATCTTCAACATCATATTCCACTCGTGCCAAACAAAATACCATAGCAACGCTTATAATGAGTGGTTGTGCCCTTCCGATATTGTTACCCCCTAAATTTGGCCAAGACGTACTTGCGGTAAAACTAGTCGATCAGCGGTGCAGTCGACGGTTCCGTTCCTTTCCCTCTTGAGTTTTCCGCTCAAGGGTACCAGTCTTAATACCCCATAAAAACCTCACTCTGTTCAACTGTGCATGCATCATGGTCAAACCTAGGTGAGTAAGTTATGTTGTCCGCATAATGACTCTTTAAGATAGCCTTTTCCAAAGTCCATCGGGTTTCCTTGAAACCCAAACGGACACCACCACGTTCTATGCATTTATTTGGAGAACTAAATTCTTTAATGCTAATTATTGGTTCAAATAGTCGAGTCCGGCGGGGGTAAGGAGGGTCTAACCCTTTTGTTTTACAGGAAATGAATGACAAAGTTCCCAACTTCGGTATGGTCAACATACCCTCACCCCCGTGACTTGGTGGAGGAATCTCCCATCAAGTGACCAAATCAATGAATGGAAAGAGAGGGTCACCAAGGCTAGCAAAAAGCTGGAGTATCTGGAATACAGTCTGCTAGAATTGGAAGAAAGAGAGTCACCGACTGCCAGAATACCGAGAGAATCGAAGGAGAGAACATGGCAAAAGCATTTCTACTGGAAAATCTACGCGAACTGGAGGATTTGATCAACAAGAACATTCAACATGGGGAAGGTTCTTTTGGGACCAAATAGATAGGATTCTTTTCTTTTTGCTTTAAATGTAATAAGGCCAATGGCCATTAGTGACATTTTTTATTTCCTGCAATTTTAGTGTCGTTTTGGGATTCGTCTTATTTTTATCAATAAAATGAGGAATTTAGCATTATAAGTTCTCCAAATCAAATTGTTGCTAGGCCTACCTCGAGCACAACGAGGAACCCAAATTAGGACACAATTTATATTCTTGCACTATGTGTTTAAATATTGCAACGTTTTCTTCTCATAGCCCTTACTAACTTGTTACCTTGTTTTGTTTTGTTTTATTCCCCTCCCCAAAAGGTTAGTTCGTGCACTCTGGCATGATCATCTTAAGTAGAAGGGCACATCTCAATAACTGGACTATCAGAACCACCAAAACCCGGAAAGCTTCGGGGTAGCAAGGTTGAACAAAGCACCATGCATCACCTTTTACTTTTTGCTAGTTGATTTTCTTTACGCATTTTAATTTTGAAATAAGAGCTACAATGTTCAAATCACTTATGAAATTTATCAAAGCATTTCAGTTTCTTATAAATCTCGCTCTTATTACTTTTCATCATTTACTTTATTTACACAGCATTACTATTACTTATCTTAATAAACCGACGATTGTGACTTGCAACGAGATAACGCTACAAACGGACATAGAGGATGATATACCATAAGAGGTCATTAAAGAGGTTGAGGATTTTGAGAATAGGCCTAAGTCTAACTTGGACGAAACTGAGGTTGTCAACTTGGGGGATACAGAGAATGTCAAGGAAACACGCATCAGTGTTCATCTGTCACCATCGGAAAAGGAAGAGTGCACGAAATTTCTAAGGGAATATGAGAACATATTCGCCTGGTCGTATGATGATATGACGGGTCTCAGCACATCTATTGTGGCTCACAAACTACCAACCGATCTGACATGTCCATCGGTAAAATAGAAACTCAGAAAGTTCAAACCCGACATGAGTTTGAAAATCAAAGAAGAAGTTACCAAACAAGTCAAAGCCAAGGTTCTCAGGGTAGTAGAGTACCTAACATGGTTATCCAACATTGTGCCAGTGCCAAAAAAGGATGGGAAGATTAGAGTCTGTGTCGACTACCGGGATCTCAACCGGGCCAGTCCGAAAGACGACTTCCCCCTACCAAACATACACATTCTAATTGACAACTGCGCCAAGCATGAGCTGCAGTTGTTTGTTGATTGTTTTGCTGGGTAACATCAGATATGGATGGATGAGGAAGGTGCGGAGAAAATAGCTTTCATCACGCTGTGGGGGATGTATTGTTACAAGATGATGCCATTTGGGTTAAAAAATGCTGGGGCCACCTACATGAGGGCCATGACATCTATTTTCCATGACATGATACATAAGGAGATCGAGGTATATGTAGAATAAGTCATCATCAAATCCAAGAGAGTCGCTAATCACATGGAAGATCTGAGGAAATTCTTCAACAGACTAAGAAGGTACAATCTGAAATTGAATCCCGCCAAGTGTGCATTCGGGGTTCCTGCCGAAAAATATTGGGGTTCATCGTGAGTCGTTGAGGAATCGAATTGGATCCATCAAAGGTTAAGGCAATTCAAGAATTTCCACCACCAAAGAATAAGAAGGACGTGATGGGTTTCTTGGGAAGACTCAACTATATCAGCCGGTTCATAGCTCAGTCCACTGTCATTTGTGAGCCCATTTTTAAAATGTTGAAGAAAGATGTTGCTACCAAATGTACTGATTATTGTCAAAAGCCTTTGACAGAATCAAGGAATACCTTTCAACGCCGCCAGTTTTGGTTCCGCTCGAACCAGGTAGACCGCTATTTCTCTACCTTGCAGTATTGGATGGGGCATTCGGTTGTGTTCTGGGACAACATGGTGAAACGGGGAGAAAAGAGCAGGCCATCTACTATCTCAGCAAGACGTTTACCCCGTACGAGGCCCGGTATTCTCTATTAGAGCACACCTATTGTGCCCTGACTTGGGTGGCTCAGAAATTGAGGCGTTATTTCTGTGCCTACACCACTTATCTCATATCCATAAATGACCCGCTGAAGTATATCTTTCAGAAACCCATGCCCACTGGCAAGCTAGCTAAGTGGAAAATCCTGCTAAGTGAATTTGACATTGTTTACGTAACTCAGAAGGTGCTCAAAGGATAGGCATTGGTAGATCATCTTGCCTAGGATCTCAAGGACGGAGAATACGAACCCCTAAAGATGTATTTTCTTGACGAAGAGGTATCTTTCATAGGAGAAGATATTGCAGAATCCTATGACGGGTGGATAATATTTTTCGACGGAGCAACAAATTTCAAAGGAGTTGGCATAGGAGGAGTCCTAGTATCAGAAATCAGCTAGCATTACCCGGTATCCGCCAAGCTCAGGTTCCCGCGCACCAACAATATGGCCGAATACGAAGCCTGCATCTTAGGGCTCAAGATGGCCATTGACATGAATGTTCAGGAATTGCTAGTAATCAGAGACTTAGACTTGCTCATACATCAGGTACGAGAAGAGTGGGCAACCAAGAACTCTAAGATACTTCCTTGTTTGCATCACATACAGGAGTTGAGGAAGAGATTCACAAAGACAGAGTTTCAGCATGTGCACAGAGTGCAGAATGAATTCGCTGATGCATTGGCTACTCATCCAGATAAGAATTTCATTGATCCCATCCCAGTAAAGATTTATGATCAGCCAGCTTACTGTGCTCATGTCGAGGAAGAAGCAGACGGAAAATGGTGGTTCTATGACATCAATGAGTAGTTGACAATAGGATAATATCCAGAACTTGCAAACGCCACTCAGAAACACATACTTTGGAGGCTATCTAACAACTTCTTTTACAGTGGAGGAATCATATACAGAAGGATTCCCGATTTGGGACTACTAAGATGTGTTGAAGCAAAGGAAGTATCCAGAATATTGGAAGAGATCTATGCACGGACCTGCGGTCTACATATGAATGGTTTTGTCTTAGCACAAAAGATACTCCGGGTAGGATATTTTTGGATGACTATGGAAACGGACTGCATCCAGTATGTTCGCAGATTCGATCGCTATTAGATACATGTGGATATGATAAAAGTAACTCCAAATGAGCTTACTCCAACTAGCTCGCCATGGCCGTTCGCCGCTCAGGGAATGGATGTTATCGGACCGATCGAGCCTGCCGCATCAAATGGGCACAGGTTCATTTTGGTGGCCATTGATTATTCCACCAAATGGGTTATATCAGTGTCATATAAAGCAGTAACCAAGAAGGTTGTGGTAGATTTCGTCCGTGACCGTATTATTTGTCGGTTCGGAATTTCGGAGTCAATCATTACTGATAATGGTTCCAATCTCAACAGTGACCTGATCAAAGCAATGTGTAAAGCATTCAAGATCAAATATAAGAATTCTACAGCCTACAGACCTCAGATGAATGAAGCTGTAGAAGCGGCCAACAAGAATATCAAGAAGATACTAAGGAAAATGATAGAAAAACATAAGCAATGGTATGAGAAATTATCATTTGCTCTATTGGGATACCGCACCACAGTCCGCACATCAACTGGGGCAACTCCATACATGCTAGTTTATGGTATAGAGGCGGTCATTCCCACCGAGGTAGAAATTCCCTCCTTAAGGATCATATAGGAAGCAGAACTCGATGATGCAGAACGGGTAAAAAGTTCTACGAGCAGTTGGCTCTTATAGATGGGCAGAGAATGAATGCAGTTTGCCATGGTCAACTCTATCAGAACTGAATGTCCAGAGCCTTGAATAAAAGAGTCAACCCGAGACAGTTTACACTAGGGCAGCTGGTGTTGAAGAAGATTTTTCCGCATCAAGATGAAGCCAAGGGGAAATTCTCCCCCAACTGGAAAGGTCCGTACATGGTTCATCGGGTCCAAACTGGAGGAGCCCTCATACTCACGGAAATGGACGGAGAGGTCTGGCCGAAGCCAATAAATTCAGATGCAGTAAAGCTATACTATGTGTAGCATTTATGATTTCTTTATGATGTAATTTGAACTACGCCTGACCCGATTCCCATTTAAGAGGGGATACGTAGGCAGCCCTATGGGTTCGGTCACAATTTAATAAAATTTCCATCCCCCCCCACTATTGGAAACTAGGACAGAATTTATAGGAGGACCCTCAAAATTCTGAAGTTGATCGTCAGCCATTCATCGCGCACCAGCCCAGTAAACTTGGGCAGAATTTTGAGGAGGACCCTCAAAATTCCGAAGTGAAAGAGGTTGTAATGTCTTGAATCACGCCGAAATCGTCGGTTCATCTAAAAAAGAAAACTATTATTTTTAATTATGTATTTACGTTACATTTTGTTACTAAATCATGCATGAACTATTATCCGAATTGCTTTGTTTAGCAACGCTACCCTATTGGTACACAATGCCAAGGGTGACAAGCGAAGTCCACGGGAAGACGGACTAACCTTCCCCCTTTCAGAACTCATGATTTTTCTTTGGATGCAGACACTTAAGGCGTAAATCATCAGATACAATTACACACCCATACTTTTTTGGGGATACAACTCTCAGGATCATCGCCTATTTACAATTGTTACCCGCACACGACATCCCCAGTAGCCGTAATATCATAATCAGCTATCCGCTATCATCTATCAGCTAAGAGATTTCATTACTAATCGCTTTCATTTCCATCTGCATTTTCGCATAAGGCTACTTTTCTACCTTCCGAGACTAAGCACTGTCTCCACTTGCATTTCTCTGCATTGCATAAGGCTACCTTTCTGCCTTCCGAGACAAAGCATTGTCTCCATCCTGCATTTCTTTGCATTGCATAAGGCTACTTTTCTGCCTTCCTAGACTAAGCACGATCTCCACTTGCATTTCTCTGCGTTGCATAAGGCTACCTTTCTGCCTTCCTAGACTAAGCACTGTCTCCATCTGCATTTCTTTGCATTGCATAAGGCTACTTTTTTGCCTTTCGAGACTAAGCACTGTCTCCATCCTGCATTTCTTTGCATTGCATAAGGCTACCTTTCTGCCTTTCGAGACTAAGCACTGTCTCCACTTGCATTTATCTGCATTGCATAAGGCTACCTTTCTGCCTTCCGAGACTAAGCACTATCTCCATCTGCATTTGCTCTGCATTACATAAGGCTACCTTTTCGCCTTCCAAGACTAAGCATTGTCTCTATCTGCGTTTTCCCTGCATTGCATAAGGCTACCTTTCTGCCTTTCTAGGTTAAGCTCTACCTCCATCTTGCATTTCATGCATTGCATAAGGCTACCATTCTGCCTTCCGAGGTTAAGCTCTACCTCCATCCACATGGCTGAAATATCGCCACCTTTGTTTAAAATCCTGCATCGGCTGAAATATCACCACTTTATTCTTTATGCTGGAGGAAATATCGCCACCTTTATTGAAATCATGCATCAGCTGAAATATCGCCACTTTTATTTACGTCTGCTGGCTGAAACATCGCCACTTTATTATTTCTTGCATTTGGCTGAAAGATATCGCCACCCTTATTCACATCTTGCATGGATGAAATATCGCCACCCTTTATCTTATTTACCTTGCATTTGGCTGAAAGATCGCCACCCTTTTTCACATCTTGCATTGGCTGAAATAACGCCACTTTTATTTACATGTGCATCGGCTGAAATACCGCCACCCTTTCATTTACGTCTTGCATCAACTGAAAGATCACCACCTTCTGCATCTCATGGGCTGAAAGATCGCCAAATTATCCAAAAGCGTCATTGTTCGGAGGCACCATTTTCATATCCCAAAAACGCCATGCCATGGCTTGAGGACCCCCGTTGTATCTTTGCATATCATTATTCAAAGGAATCATAGTTTGGAGGCATCATTTTCATAGCCCGAGAACATCATTTCATAGCCTGCAAATCCTTTATCATACGCTTCATGGCCCAGGACGTCATGGTCTGAGGACGTCATCCTAACCGTCCAAAGAGAGCATTCATTGTCCAATGGGAACTTGCATCACGTTTGAATTTATGCACAATATGTGTTTGTATTGCTCACTTGCAGGCACACCAACTAGAAACGGCCGTCTTAGCAGGAGCGATCCCGCTCCGGTTCTCGCAGCCTATCAGACTTCAACTATCTTTCTCAACCTAGGCATCGCGTCCATTCTTTTCGAAAATATCCATCGGCATATTTCGTCTATGGATCTGAACTACATATGGCCTGATTCCTGTAAAACCAAGGATATGTAGGAAGCCTAGGAGCCAGGGCTCGGTCAAAATTCTTTGCAAATCATCTACTTCGGTCAAAATTGGTCATCATATCTTTACCCTATAACTCTTTCATCCTTCCCGGGTAAAGAGGGCAACTGTTGATACCCAATTTTTTCCTAAGTATTTTTACACTCAAAATAATTTCAAAATAACACATATATGCATATATAAGCATGCCCAAGTGTTTAGGTATATTTTGTTTTCAAATTTTAAGGACTTTCAAAACCAATTAATTGTCTATTTTAGTAGTGCAAAATCCAATAATTATTCCCGAGATTATCATTTTGGCGAATAACTTATTTTATTCTCATATTTACACCAAAATAAAATTAAGGTGATTTTTGCACATTTTTACAAATTTATTTGGTATCTTTAAAGCTAAATCGCATATAATTGCAATTATAGCCTATTTTTCCGATTAATAATATTCTATAATTGTAAAATTAGTTCCAGTATTTTTTAATTAGTATTTCTGTATTATCAATTGGGTTAGTACTTTTAATTTTCTTTTAAAATCAATTCCACTATTTTTATAAAATTAAATATGGAAAATGGCTATTTAATATATAACCAAATTGGCTTTCAATTGTCACCCAAAATTGGACCGCAATTCCCAACCCAATTTTAATTGAAACCCGACCCACACACTTTTTACCATACCCAAACTCGGAAACCCACCTACTCTTCTCATCCTGGCCGCTGATCTCTAAGATCAACGGCATATGTTTCCCCTTACCTTTTTTAACCTGAACGACCTCCCTAACCCTAACCATTTTCACCTGCAGCCTCCCTCAAATTCCCTCCTCTCTCAGTTCTCTCTCAACTTCCCCTCAAACCCTAGCTGCCTTCTACCATCTCCACCCTAAACCCACCGGAGTCCATGGCTTCTCAGGCCATGGACAGTCTATACTCACCTCATCCGGCTCTTACATGCCTGATGCTCGAAGGTTTGAGGCCAGACCTCAAAGGTCTTCACTTAGACCTTCCCTGATTCGAAGATTCCGGCCATCTGCGGCCTTGCTCCGGTGGCTCTTGGTCTTCTCAGCCTGTTTCTGACCTCATCCGACTTAGATCGGACTTTTCCAAGCTTTTCTCGTTTAGGGTTCTCCTGAAACCCTAATTACTCGAGGTTCTTGCTGATTATTTTTTAGATCTGGTATACGTTTGTGCTTTGCTTAAGTTTCTTAAACATTTTCCCCAATTTTCCTTTCAAAAATTACTTCTTTTCGATTAGGGTTTCTAAAAAGGCTTAAAATGCTTCTTACTCTTCTTCTTTTTCTTTTCGTGGTGTGAATCGATCCATGCTATGTTCTTATTTTCTCTTTTCTGACTCGCGTACTTTTTCATGTGTTCTTGTGTGTATTGTATTATTTGGTTTTTCTACTGTGCTCTGTTCTTTCTTCTGTTGGTTTCAATATCATGCTCTCACATGTCTATCTTATGTGTTCCTTTACTGTATTTTTCTACTGAGTTTTAATCCTTTGATTGCCTTTACCGGACTTTGTATGAGTTCTTTTGTAAATATATTTCATCGATTGTTTCCATAAGTTTGCACTACCTCTTTATCTCCTGAACTTATTAAGTTCTAAGCTTTTTTAAAAAAAAACTTGTTCCCCGTACTTCAAATCAGTTTCTACATTCTGTATGTTCTAAACCTGCTATTGTGTTTGTATGTTTTCTCATGAGACTCTGAAAGAGGTCTCTGAGTCTTGTTTCAATGGCTTGCCTTCTCATCTCTATATCATATTCGAGTAAAACCCCTAGTATTTAGGGAGTTTCTTCGGCGAGTCCGATTTTGTGTTTGAATAGGGGTTCCACTTTTAAACCCTGAATTCTCAAACTCACTCCGAGTTTTGAACTGAATTTGAATTTTTTCTGTGTTTGTGATTTTGAAACTTTCTTGCTAGTCTTTCCTAATTAGAATGGCATCCTTGTTGCGTGACATGGCTATGTGCTTTATATATGAGAACTTCTCTTTCAACGGGTTTTACCAACTGTTAATTAATTCTCAATCCCCTCAATGTTGCTTACTTGACTGTTACTGATTTTTCCCTAGTTGAACCTTCCTTTACCTCTCTTTCTGACTTGGTTCATTGCTAATTTTGAATCCCTAATTCCTCGATTTACTATGCATTAATTGATTCCCTGTGTTTCTTACCTTATTTTGCTAATCGTGTATTTCAAAGATTCTTTATTGATGTTTCCTTTGTTAAGCACCTATGTATTTACCGCAAATTTCCTACTTTACACAAGATGTTTACTTGATTGTCTTTCCTTAACTGATTGCTATCCATTACCGTTTGAGTTTGAACTCCTTAATTAAAGGAAGTTCTTATGTTGATTGATTGTAATTAATACATAGTTCTATAATTACTATGATTCTTCCCTTACTCTCTACCTGTTTTCAAACAATAAATACTCGACTTTTTTTCTTTTCACAACACACTGAATACACTTCAGAACTTTACTTAATTCTCACAACCTCTTCTAAACTTTCTTGTCTGCACTTTGGCTTTCGCAAGACTTCTGCTTTCATTTGTTTTTCCTGAAACTGGCATGTCCTAGTTTTAATTCTAGCATCAACCCCAATGTGTTTACTTACAAGCTTTTGTGTCCATGCCTACTTTACTGCTTTATAAAGTTCAACTTCTATGGTAGTATGCTTATGTCTTGCCATCTGTTACAGCAATGAATCCCTATTCCCCTTACCCCTTTATGTGTTTGAGCTGTGGTTTAAGACATGACAAAACACAAAGTTATTATCCATAGATTAAAACTGTATCCTTTGGATCCTAGGATCTTTCAATTTTTCATACCACATTCCCTTATGTGTGTTGAGTTAAGGTATAGCCTGGCAGCATTCAAATTGCTGTCTAGGGCTGAACCTAACCTTCTATAGGTCCTAACTCTCTATTTTTTTAGCTGACAGGCTGGTCAGGGGTGTGCCAGCATTCCAATTGCTGGGCATGACTACCAGCCTGCCTTGGCATTCCCTGATTCCCCTCTATTGCAGCTACACTTACTCTTAGACTCTAAATTCTGCCCTCCCTCCTATGAGCCTTGCCTTGGGACCTTGAGTTCCCTCTGAACTTGGACATTTGATGGCTGGCTTTTCCATACTACACTATAATTCAAATTCTGCAATAATATTTGGGGTTAAGCATTGCTTGGAGTTCTTGAAACTCCTTGGAACTTTGACACATCCCAAATATGAGAAGGCTTTGGAAATCTGATCTTTGGAAGTTGGTTTGTTGCACATGTCACACTAGGAGTCTAAATTAGGCTCTCCTTGGTTGGAATTTTTGATTTCGAATGTAATTTTACTTTTTCTTGATTAATTCTGGTTTGTAATAATCTTGTAATAAATCGCTGGGTTATTAGTAAAAAGGGAGGGTGAACCATGCATGCAAAAAGGGGTAGACATCATGCCTATATGGAATTACTATCTCTGAAACACTGATAATTTCTGAAATTCTGCTTCTCATCTATAGACCATGCCTATAGGGATTACTATTTCTAAAGTTCTGCGTTTTATAAATCACTGAAACTTTGCATTCTCATATAGATACCATGTCCATAAGATTTTCTGCATTCTCACATAGATACCATGTTTATAGGATATTCTACATTCCCATATAGATACTATGTCTGTAGGATTTTCTGCAATTTCATAATAGATACCATGCCTGCAAGTCGCTTCTAAAACTCTGCATTTTCATATAGACACCATGCCTATAGGACTTTCTGCATTCTGTATCTATCATTAGGCAAACCTATAATAGGATTTAAATAACTAACCAATTGCATATAGACAACCTGTCTATAGGACTTCTGCATAAGCGAAAATAGTGTTTAAAATCAGTAGCACCTAAAAAGCATGTCTATAGAGGCTGTTAAGTAAACTTGAATCGCCAACTCATCTAAAATCAATAGCAGTAACGTCTAAACACCTGCAGAACTTATGCCTTCGTAACTGACCATTCTTTTCTGCAATCAGTTCACTTCTTCGTTTCTGAAATTAATAGATATCATGCCCATAGATTCTGTTTAATACCTAGGCAACCCTTAGGGTAAAATCTATAATTGCATCAATCTTTAATAAATACAACCAGCAGGCAGGCCTAATTCCGACTTCTTATATGAAAATATGCGATAAATCAACTTGCCTTGATGCTTAAGTTTAATTCAGACCTAATCAGTACATGTAAGACATGCTAAACTATATGTCTTTTTCTGATTTGAGGAGGCTTATATGAGCCCGTAACTGTTATGTGTTCCCATATTTGTCTTATCTACTTTTTTTTGTCGCCTTAGACTTTTAACCTTTTAAAACTCCGAAAAGCCCAAAACTCCCTCCCTTTTTAGGATTAGTAGTCCTAAATGCCTCCAGGACTGATAGGATTAGGACGGGTAGTAGCATGTAATAAGTTACAAAACTATTCCTCACTTTAATACCTTAACGGGGTGGGAAGGGTAGAATATGGATATGATGACCGGTGCGCTAATATCATGTGCGACCCCTCTTCTAAGTAGTGATTGCTGGATATTGCATTGATGTGATCCATATTAATCATAAACCTAGGACCCCTTTCCCTTTATTTGCTTTCATCTCTTTTTGTAAAAATATTTAAATCTCTTTTTCATAAAATTCTACCCTCTCTACTTTCACAAGTTTCAACTTATTTGCAATGTTATATGCAAGTCCTTATTTGAGCCTTAATTGCTTACATGTTTATATAAAGTCACAATTGTAACATTGCCGAGAACCACACTTGTGGATCCTGAGGGGTGCCTAACACCTTCCCCTCGGGATAATTTCTAGCCCTTACCCTAATCTCTGGTTTCTAAATGAAAAATCCTCTTAGTGTCCTAATGCACTTAATCATTAGGTGGCGACTCTTCAATTCTAAAACCCAATTCCCAAAAGGGAACGAGTTGTCCTCCCGAATATCACAAGCCTGATTTCAACTCTTGAAAAAGGGGGTGAGGCAATAAGTAGTACTAGTATTAATAATAGTGACTGCTATGCTATAATGATGACAAGAAGGATAAATGATAATAACACTTTTATAAGATGTTAGTATTTGTAATAGTAAAAGTAATAGTTGTAATATTTAGTAATACTAATAACAAAGATAATAATACTAATAGTAAGTTCTCAAATTAGTAACAAAATATTTAGTCTGAAGAAGACTTGTGCCAATCCCCGGCAACGACGCCAAAAATTTGACGAGATCAATGTGCATAGGATTTTTTTGCTCGCACTCACTAAAATTCTAGTATAGTTTATGAAATTGTCCCACAGAGATTGTTAGTCTAGGCTACATACTATAATATTTTTACTACTATTGATAAAACCAAATTGATGGAAGGTGTTTTAAATCTTGTTAATTAATTAAAGCAAAACAAACAATTTCCGAAAGATTTATAATTTAAACAGAGCTGGGATCGTTGAATTCAGTTGATATGTTATTACAATAAAATCTCAATTTCTACATGTATTTCTCTAAAGAATAATTTCTTATTGCTAATAAAATTATATTTGCTCTCTAAGAAAAAGTCAATTAATAGCACTCCGTCAAGTTATGTAATTAATTGAGTTAAAACTAGTGACGATCAAACTGAAATATTTTCTTTCTTGAATTGTGCTAAAAGGTAGTAAAAACGTCGTGAGAATATTTTTACTAAAAATAAGTAATCTTGCCCACAACAATTCCTCAGTGAGAATTAAAATCGAGACTAACAAGCTTACAGATTTGAAATAAGAGTTTTACAAAATTTATTCTCACTCTACTATTTTATTAACCGGTTATTATTGTATCGACCCGGCCAGTCGTTTTAAGAATTTATGCTCTGATCCACTATTAACTACTTTTTCCATGTTTATTTCTGCTATTTTGATTTACTAGGATATTCGGTTTTAAGTTTCGGAGAGTTTTGGGACACTTAGTCCCTAAATGAGCGCTTAAGTGTTGGAAAGTTGACCGTAGTTGGAAAACTGTGAAGACGACCCCAGAATGGAATTCTGATGGTTTCGTTAGCTTTGTTGGGTGATTACGGGATTAGGGGTGTGTTCGGATTGTGTTTTGGAGGTCAGTATCTAATTTAGGCTTGAAATGCCGAAAGTCGAATTTTGGAGGTTGCCGGTTTGATAATGAGATTTTGGGGGCGTGTTCGGATTGTGTTGAATGTGACGTGTATGCAAAATTTCAGGTCATTCAGACGAGGTTTATAGTCTTTTTGATCGAAAGCGTATTTCTTGAGTTTTTGGAGTTCTTAGGCTTGAATCCGTGGTTGATTTGCCGTTTCGATGTTGTGTTAGGTGGTTTATGGATTGGTATAAGTTTGGATAGTGGTATTAGACTTAGTGCTTTTGATTGAAGGTCCGGGGGGCCTCGGGATGATTTCGGATGGTTGACGGAAGGAATTTTGGAGTTGGAGCTGCAGCTTCAGCTCGTTTTCTGTCATAACCGCATTTGCGGTTTGGGTTCCACAGGTGCGGAGCCGTAGAAGCGGCAGAGTGACCACAGAAGTGGAAAAGGAAGAAGCCAGCAGGGACAGCAGAAGCGGGAGCTTCACTGCAGAAGCAGCCCCGCATATGTGAAGGATTAACCGCAGAAGCGGGAATCGGACTTTTAGTGAGAATTCGCATTAGTGACCATTGGTCCGCAAAAGCGGGATCGCAGATGCGGAAATCGCTGTGCAGAACATATAAATACTTGCCTTCGCAAAATTTAGCTATTTTTCACTATATTTCAAACGGGAAGAAGCTTGGGAAGCACTTTTCAAGAGGGATTTTCTGAGGAGTTCATTGGGGTAAGATATTTGGTCCCTAAACTCGTTATTGGAATGAATTTTATCAATTTAAGCATGAAAAATTAAGGAAAAGCAGTGGTAATTTCTAGGGCTTGACTAATTAGAGGTCTTTCATTTGATAATTTGAGGGACCAATTGAGGTCTGATTTTGTTACTTTTTGTATGATTGAACCCGTGACAGTGCGAGGATTCTGGGAATGTAAAATTTACCTGATTTCGAGATGCGGGCCATAGGGGCATTTTGGTCATTTTATCTAATTTAGCGTATTATCTTATAATTTAATTGTAGAATCAGTTACTTGAAGTGTTATTTACATTATGAAGTTTAATTGAATAGATTTGGGCCATTCGGAGTCGAGTACTCGTGGAAAGAACATGGTCTCAGATTGATTATTAAGCCGGTTCGAGGTAAGTCGCTTGCCTAACCTTGTGTGAGGGACTCTCTTCTTAGGATTGGTATTGTGATAGTTGAAATGCCTTGTACATGAGGTGACGAGTGTGTACTTGTGCTAGTTGTTGAAAATCCTGTTTTCATTAAAAATAGCCTTAATTGTGTTTTTTCCTTTCTTGCTTATACAACTTGGAAGTTAAGCCTGCTGTTAGTTTAGATAAGCATGTCTAAGTGACTAAATTGCTCTATTTTTTTTTATTATCTTATTTGTATTACGTGAAGCAAGCTAGGTTAGAATTATCTGCTTCTCTTTGGTATGAAGTTGAGCTTAATAGAGTATTCCTTTTTGTCTATTGTTATGTGTTTTATTTTGGGGCTATGGGAAGGCATCCCGGGAGACCCCCTATGCGAATTTATGATTGAACTGAGGTGCAGGATATTGAGAGATCTCTGGCACGTATATTGAGGATACCAAGATATCCTCGGGATACCAAGAGATCCCTAGCATATGTTGAGAATACCAAGAGATCCCTAGCATATATTGAGGATACCAAGAGATCCTCGGGTACCAAGAGATACCTAGTATATATTGAGGATACTAAGAGATCCTCGGGATACTAAGAGATCCCCGGTTATTATCCTTCTATTAGTTTTAGCCTCTTTTTCAGTTATTGCATTCCTTACTTTCTCGTATTTGTCACACCTCTTTTTTACGGCGCTTTACATACTCCGGCGAAAGGGATATATAAATATAAGCGTAAAAAAAAGT
>MU769248.1:0-25348 GCA_026770625.1 Nicotiana glauca
GTCAAAAACCTGTCTAGTCATTCTTTGTCTGAAAACTCTTCGTGTTTCCAGTCAAAGAGGGGCAGCTGTTGACATATGATTTTTGAACCTCCCCGAAATTTTACCCATTTTTAGCATGTAAATATTTAATTTAGGCCTAATATAACTGTTTCAACTATTTTTGACTTCTTTACTTTATTTTCATCATAAAAATAAAAAAATACAAAAATAGTTGCATATTACTCTATTTTATTCATGTATTAGATATTTTTAGAGAGATATGTTCCTTTGAACCTATTTTTATTTTAATATAATCTTGAAAAATACAAAAAAAAATCATAATAATAATAGGACCTTATTTTTTTATCTTTATATAATTTCGAAAATATAAAAATAGTCTCATTAATGTTTTGTAGTCATTTTAATCTTTAAAAAAATACAAAAATAGTACTTTATATTTTATCTTTATATAAAAATAAAAATTACAAAAAAATAGTTTCACTAATATTTTGTAGTTACTTTAATCTTGAAAATACCCAAAAAATAGTTTTGTTTTAATTGGCAGTCTCATTTTAACAGTTATTTTGCCTACGTAGGATTAATTAAATAAGATCGTATTTTTATTCTCTGTTGTGGGGAAAGAATAACATTTGGGTTCAAACGATCCATTTTTAGGCCCAAAATTCGAACCTAGCCCATAACAATCTAAGCCCAGTACCCAACACCAAATAACCTAACCCTAGACCTAAAAAAACTAACGCCTACAATTGGAAGGAGGGCACAAAACTAATGCCTGGAAATACACACTTGAACACTGGAGATTTTTGAAGAGATTGGTCATCTTCTTCTCCAAAAAACAACAAAAAAAAAACCCTAAACCACCCTCCACCACCTGCAACGTCCAGCCACAAACCACCCTCCACCATCGTTGCTTCTTCTTCTTCGTCGTCATCCCCAGCTCGTCGACCACCAGCCTCGTCAACCACCCACGTCGCCATAACCAGCCAGCTCCCTCATGAACACCCTATCTCCATAACCAGCCCATCAACCACCTGAACAGCTGCTACAACCAAACGACCCTTCTCCTTCCGCCCAGCAGCCCCGACATCTAACCCATTAATCAGTCGCTCCTTACCACCATAGCCGTCACACAGTTCACCGGAAAACTTTGCCAAACAGTTACCCCACTGGTTCATCGTCTAGAGCAAAAATGACGACCAGCAAGCTTCATGGTTTCCGTCCTCTTCTCTCCTCCATGTGTGACGAGTTTCAGACCCTGTTGAAAGTTTGGTTAAATCCGGCGGACGACGTGACTTCATTTGTTTCCTCCTCTTTCTCTAGTGATTTTGTTATTATTCGAGGTAGAAACTAAGCGAAGCCACTTGAGGTTGCGTTCATATGTATGTTCGCGTTCGAGTTCTCATTTCCGTCGAGATCCGAGGTCACTATTTCAGCGGGTTTTCGTTGTTCTCTGTTCTTCAACTAGATCTGAATTTACTTCTCTAATCTAATGGAATAGTTTGGATGTGTAAAAGAAACAGTAACATCCAATATCAGAAGAATACAAAAAAAAATGTTTGGTTCTTTATGTTGAAATTGATTTCAAAGATGGATTTGATTTGGAATATTTGACCCGTAGTTCCGTTGGTGTTTGAATTTTGTTTCTTCATTTGGTGTTGATTTCCGGTTATTCGAGTATGGAGATAGAGTTAAGTCGAAGTTGATTCGAGTTCGTCGCCGGTTCTAGATTTTCGGTGCCGATTTGGGTCCCCGTCTGCGGTTCGTCACATTTTGAGTGTTAAATAATGAAATAATCAATTTTTCGGCTATATTGAGGTTCAACTCTTTCATCCTCTATTCGTTTTATGCAAGCTTGATATTAATTACTGGTTTGGCGATATGATCCTGTTGATTCTATAATTGTTCTCCGTAGTTTTGAATTTGCTCACTTAGCTATTTGCTCGTATGTTTACTCGAATTGGTTATAGCTGGACATGATTTTGTTACGGTATATAAATTGGGTTGCTATTCATCAACTGAACTACATAATTAGATTAAGAGAATCGAGGGTGCATTTCATGTGACCCGACTCTAATTTCGAACAAGGTTAAATAAAGCAGAATGTAGTTCTCTTTTAAATTAGAATTAGAGGTGTGCCGTGTCGAGCAAAAATGACAAATGCATGGCCCTCATTTTGATTAATCTTCTATTGGTCCCTTAATTAATTTTGTTATCCTTAGAACTCAGATGTTCCATTTAGTAAATTTCATGGCCCTCGCAAAGTTACAAACGCGAAATTGCTTTAGGCGCGTTAGTTTAATAATATTACATTCCTAAATTCGAGTGCACATTTATGTGACCCAAATCCAAATCTCAACGAAGTCGAAATGTGTCAAAAATCGTGGGTGCATTTATGTGACGCGATTCGAGACATGTTTTTACGACGTTGCAATTCTCTTAAAATAATAATAATAAAAGCGGTTTAAAGTTAAAAATATATAGATTAAAACATGTACTAAAATCAAATAAATAAGCCAAATATGATAGTTGAGCGACCGTGCTAGAACCACGGAACCCAGAAATGCCTAACACCTTCTCCCGGGTTAATAGAATTCCTTACTTGGATTTCTGGTTCGCGGACTATTAACAGAGTCATATTTTTCCTCGGATCGGGATTCGATCGGTGACTTGGGACACCATTAATCTCCCAAGTGGCGATTCTGAAATCTTAATAATAAATCCCGTTCCGATTGTCCTTTAAGTAGAAAAACTTCTTTATGCTTCACGAGGGTGTAGTAGCGAAAAAGGAGGTGTGACAATATAAACTTCCCATATGTTCATTATTTATACTAATACCATTTGGCAATATTACTTGATCTTGTGTCCTGTCATCTACTCTTCTTAAATCACTCATTAAATCTAAATTAGATGATATGTTATGTGTTGCTCTTGAATTTACAATCCAATCATCATTCCTTTTGTTTGAAACATGCACACTAGGAGACAATACAGTAATTATACCTGCCGCAGTTGCTTGATTTTGAGTCTTAATGTCACTTGGTGGTGAGCCCTTGCTGAGCAAGTCTAGGATCTGTCGTTATTGTGCATCTGTGAAAAAATAATTTCCTTCAGACCGTGATGCTCCTGATGCTCCTTGTGAACTTTGAGCCACATATCCTCTTACATAACTCGCATATCCTTCCACATGATTTGCAGTATTCGCATATCCTTCCATATGATTTGCAGTAGTCAGTACCCCTTTAGATTGAATCCTTTCCTTCCTTTGAAGTCTTTAGGATACCCTATGATCTTGAAACAATTTTTCCTTTTATGCCCTTTCATACGGCAGTGTTCACATGGAAGATATTGCTTCTTTCCACGAAAACCTTTACCTCTCCCTGCTTGCATAGCTAATGGATCTATCTTATGACCGATATCTCCACCCCTGCACATTGTTTACTCTCATCCTGTATTATAAGTGAATATGTCTGATTAAGTGTTGGTTCAGTGGTTTTCATTAAGATTTACCTACGAGCCTGATCATATATATCATTTAGTTCATCTAGGAACTGCAAAACTCTTTGTTGTTGTAAGTGAGTCATATGCTCTCAGTTGAAAAAAAAATCAACAATAAAGGATTTGAAGTGAAGATTAAGCGAATGATTTTATCAATCAATTAGTAGAGCAAAAAAAATACGGCTTCATGGATCAGTTTTCGTGGCTCTAATACCATGTCAAGACTTAGCCTTGAGAGAGAAGAAGAAGAAGAAGAAGAAGAAGAAGAAGAAGAAGAAGAGAGAATTGGAAAAAATTTCAACTGTCATTTACACCTCTAACTAACTCATTATGTACAAGCTAATTAAAAAAATATAAAATAATAATAGAGGTCCCTGACTCCTAGTAATTACAATGTGGTCCCAAGAATAACTAACTACTATACCTAACCAACTTCATAACTTCCAATGGAGCTTAACTTTGTAAATTGAAGAATTTAGATACATGTCTCATAAGAAATTCTTTGATAATCCCAAGTCAAATTTAATATTAGAAAACTAACTTTTGACATTAATGTTGAAGGTATTATTAATATAACTTTTAAGGGCATAAAAGTCCAATAATATTGTAGGGTCATTTTTGTCGTTCATATTTAACTTTTGACCTTCATGCTTGTTTGACCCAGAAGATATTAAAGCCTTTTTTATTAAATTAATTAATGATAAAGATGGGTTAAATCTCAGTCAAGTATAATAAAATCTAGATCAAGTAATAGAAGAAGTAAGCAAGATGAATGATGTTAGCTAATATGTTGAAATCAATTAAATGTTCATAAATACGACAACTTAAATGCACAATCAATCTAAGTAAATGCGATCAGCGTGTAAAAGAAATCAGTATGAGATGATTAAGAAATCTTTGGATCTTATCAATATCGTATAATGATGTAAGTTTTTATTATGCAATCAATGAACAAGGCTGCTTTTATATTTACTCTCAGATGAATCTTTTACAAAGTGTTTTTTTTACTTTTTTCCAGGGTCTCTTTTTCTTTACTAACTCTTCCTATTTATAAGGGACAATCTTCCAAGAAACTCTAAAAAGCACAACATAAAGAATATTCGGAAAGCATATTCTTACTATCTCCAACTAAGTTTACATTACCGTTGACATCTTATCTTGACTGACCGCTTTTGGTCGTTGTCCTTCATCATGACGACCATCAGACGTTGCGTCATAATAACCTTGTTCTTCGTCCTATTCGGTAACTGTCGTGATTGCCAAATTTGAACTCATACAATTCTTATAGTATAGTATGGTTCTATTATCAGCTTCCGTTTTAAATTGAAAGCACTTGTTAATTAGAGGATATTTCAATTTTTAAAAGAATTGGTTTTAGGATTTATTTGATTTTGCATCTCTTCAGAAACTCGAAGGGGATAGAGACTCAAGGGAGACATCTATAAGGAGAATTGGCTTTTGAGAATAATAAATTCAAAAAACAACTCAGAGAAGGACAAATTGCCATCGACAAAAAATTAATATTGACATTATTGTTCAGACTTAAACAATTTATTAAAGTATATATATGCTCTGTATTGACCGGGGCCTTTGTTTGTTTTTTTTTTTGATATTTCAGGTTAAAAACATCTAGAATTTAATTCTTGCAATAAATTTTTGTTGTTGATTTTCGATTCGTCTATGTATTGGGGAAATGTATGTGCATAAATGAATGGTGATAAAGTGTGACACGTGGAATTATCAAAAGGTCACAATTGGTCAAAGAATCACAGATCATGTGCGGGATAAAAGAGATGCGGGATCACAAAGGAGGTACGAGATAAGAGGCTCAGAAGCACCGCCTCTATTTAAACATGAATACGCACGAGATACAAAAGGATAAAGAACCTGGTCGAATAAGAGGATATAGATACAGCTTTGCAAGAGAAATAAATACCGGAGCCGTTAAGGAATATTAGTATTCAATGTAATGATTATATAACGCAACATTTAATGTCATTAGATATTCATAATAGCCTCATTATGGCTCAGATGTAACGTACATTTACAGAGATTCTTCAAGAGACCTATAAAAGGAGAGATATGTAATCGATGGAGGGGGACATCATTGAAATATACTTTGATTTACAAGCTTTTATATCTGAGTACTTGAAATTCTTTTCTCTACTTATTTTTCGATTATCAGTAACCCGATTCTTCTATTTTTCAGATTTGACTAAAAAATCATTTTTTGGTTGAACAAATTGGTTCCGTTACCGGGAATCTGATAATCAACGTTATTTCTACTTGATTTTCTTGGTTCACATCAATCATGTCGAACCACAACGACAACACCTCAGGACTTCCAGAAATTCAGACAAACCAACAACTTTAAGGAAGTTCTCCACGAGATTCACCACAAGGTTCTCTACAAGTCTCCCCACGACGATCTCGTAAAGGCACTCCCGATGGGTCTCAGGCAAATGAACAGGATAAACTCAACAACGTCGAAGATATGAATGAGGCGTTGCAAAAAATAATTGCTTCTCAAGTTAGCAAAGCTCTTCAAGCCTTTGTTAACCAGTTACCTGTAGCCCCACCAACACCAACTCCAACTCCAAACAATAACAATAACACTCTAGAGAACCCCCGCTCTGGACTGGTTAATTCAGGAAGTGGAGGAACTCCTAGTGAAATGCAAGAAGGAGACCCAGGTAATCAAGCTAATTCTAATTTACGAAATCTCGTATTAACCTTGCAGAAGCAGCTTAAGGAGCAAAATAAATGCATAAAACAAATACCTGGGGTGCCGCCCGTGATCAAAGGAGTAGACATAGACAAATATTCTCAACAACCATGGAAGCCAAGTGCCGCCCCCCTCTCAATTCCGAAGAAATTTAAAATGTCTGATATTCCAAAGTACGAACATCAGACCCACGAGATCACGTAACTGCATTCACCACAGGTGTCAAAGGGAATGACTTGACTAAGCAAGAAATCGAATCAGTCCTTGGTCAAAAAATTTGGTGAAACACTCACCAAAGGAGCTTTAACCTGTTATTCTCTTTTACCTGAAAATTCTATAAATTCTTTTGCCGAGCTTGCAGATTTGTTTATTAAAGCACATTCGGGAGCTCAAAAAGTTGAAAAGAGGATGGAGAAAATCTTCAAAATCAAGCAAGGAAATTCCGAGTTATTAAGGGAATTTGTAGATAGATTTCAACGAGAAAGAATGTTGCCACCACGAGTACCTGACAACTGGGCAGCCATAGCTTTTGCTAGTAATCTGAATAAGAAAAGTTCAGAATCCATGAGGAGACACAAAGAAAGCCTTCGGGAATTCCCAGCAATAACGTAGAACGACGTCTACAACAGGTATAGCACGAAGATGAGGATCGAGGAAGATATTATCTTGCGGTGAAAAACAGATGAGAAAACAAGTTCAAGGCGTGTAGACAATGAAAGGAGATCCGGTAAAAATAGGTACGATCCTTATATGGGACCTGCGGGTAAAGACTCAAGGTCAAAACAAGAAAGGTACGATAATAAGCCCAGAGAATCAGGCTCTTCATCAAGGTTCAGCAATGATCGAGGCACACGTGAACAGCAAGATGATGATGAGAGTTTGAAGGCAAGGTTTGGTGGTTATAATTTTAATGTAACCACTTTCGAGCTCGTGGCTATTTTAAGAGGCATGGGAGATAAGGTACGGTGGCCAAAGGAGAAGAGATCAAACCCAAGCAGAAGAAATCCAGATCACTGGTGTGAATTCCATAATGATCACGGGCATAAAACCGCAGATTGCAGATTTCTACAAAGTGAAGTGGATCATTTGTTAAAGCAAGGATATCTCACTGAATTATTTAGTGAGAAATCTAAACAAGCATATATGAAAAATAGACAGGAGCCCCCGAAGTCGCCCTATCCGAAACAGACAGTCAATGTTATAAGAGGAGATGATGTCAATGGTGTCTCGTATACTACAGACAATAAAATATTCAAAATGACGATCACTCATGGAAAGCGGTTACGACACGTGTTAGAGGAGGAAAATATCACGTTCAGCACGCAGATGCAGAAGGCCTCATGACTCCACATAACAACGCACTGATAATATCATTACTTGTACATGATACTAATGTTAAACGTGTTCTGATTGATCCAGGTAGTTCAGTAAATATTATCTTGATATGAGTGTTACGCGAAATGCAAGCTCAGGACAAGTTGGTTCCAAAAGCATATACTTTGTAAGGGTTTGATAATTCCAATATCGTAACCAAGGGCGAAGCGATCCTTACCACCTTTGCAGAAGGTGTTGTCAAAGATACTAAGTTTCAGGTGGTAGATTTGGAAATGGCTTATAACACAATTCTTGGGAGGCCATGGATCCATGATATGGATGTTGTACCGTCAATGTGGCATCAAGTTATTAAATTTCCCTCACCATGGGGAATTTGCCAGATCAGAGGTGATCAACAAACATCCAGGAGTATAAACTCTATTACAGATTCAATTGTTCAAAGTGAAGCCAAATAGCAGTTACAAAATTCAGTGAGGGAGGGAGCAGCTTCGACCTTAACTGAATAAGGAAACACAGACGTGGATTCAAGGCCTGACACTATTCAAGAACCAGAGGAAAACGAGAACACTAAAACGACGATTGAAGAGTTAGAGGCTATGGTTTTATTTATACACTGGCCCGAGAGGAAATTGTATATAGGAGAAAATCTCAGCCCAGAGGTAAAACATAAGTTAATTGAATTTTAAAAGCTAACGTAGATTGTTTTCCTTGGTCCCATTTTGACATGACAGGAATACCACCGGAGGTCATGAGTCATAAATTGAATGAAGACCCGTCATATCCCCCAGTCAAGCAAAAGAAACGAAAGCAAGGGGCTTTTAAGAATTAAGTGATTCAGGAAGAGGTTCAAAAATTGCTCAAAATAGGGTCAATTCGTGAGGTAAAGTATCCTAACTGGTTGGCTAACACTATTGTGGTTCCTAAGAAGAATGGTAAGTGGCGTGTATGTGTGGATTACACTGATCTTAATAAAGCCTGTCCGAAGGATTCTTTTCCTTTATCACATATAGATCAGTTAATTGATGCTATTGCAGGACATAAACTGTTAAGTTTTTTAGATGCATACTCAGGTTATAACTAAATCAAAATGGATCCAGAAGACGAGGAAAAACATCTTTTATAATGAACAGGGGGACTTATTGTTATAAAGTACTGCCCTTTGGTCTTAAAAATATTAGTGCAACGTATCAGAGGTTAGTTACTCGAATGTTTCAAAAATATTTAGGTAAGACCATGGAAGTTTATATAGATGACATGTTAGTTAAGACTCAACATTCATAGGATCATCTATCACATTTATCTGAAGCATTTATAATCGTACGAAAATATAATATGAAATTGAACCCAGAAAAATGTGCATTTGGTGTGGCATCAGGAAAATTTTTGGGTTTTCTTGTTTTTAACCGTGGTATTGAAGTGAACCCAGCTCAGATTAAAGCTATTGAAGAAATTCCTGATGTACTTTCAAGCAAAAAAGAAGTTCAAAGATTCACAGGAAGGATCGCGGCCTTGGGAAGATTCATCTCAAAGTCATCAGAAAAATGTTTCAAGTTTTCTCAACCCTTAAAAAACAAGATCACTTTGAGTGGAATGAGGAAGGTCAACAAGCACTTAGGAACTTGAAGACATATTTGGAAAACCCACCACTGTTAGCAAAATCTAAGGTTGCGGAAAGACTTTTTATCTACCTTGCAGTCTCAGAAGTTGCGATAAGTGCAGTATTGGTTCGAGAAGAACAAGGTAAACATTCTCCTATCTATTATGTTGGTAAATCTTTGTTAGATGCGGGGTCACGTTATCCACAATTAGAAAAATTAGCATTAGCTTTAATCATGGCATCTAGAAAATTGAGACCATATTTCCAATGTCACCCAATTGCTGTAGTAACTGCATTCCCCTTACGTAATATTCTGTATAAACATGAGTTGTCAGGAAGGTTAGCTAAATGGGCTATAGAATTAAGTGAGTATGAAATCACGTATCTACCCAGAACAGCAATAAAATCCCAAGTACTGGCGGATTTCGTGGCTGATTTTAGCCAAGGAATGCAATTGGAAGCCGAAAAAGAAGTTCAGGTACTTAATGGAGCAAATCCAGGAGTATGGACTTTATTCACTGATGGATCGTCTAACATTAAGGGTGCAGGCTTAGGAATTGTTTTAGTACCACCCACGGGAGAAACTATTAGGCAAGCTATTAAATGTCATTCCGTAACTAATAATGAAGCAGAGTATGAAGCTGTAATTGCAGGTCTGGAATTGGCACGAGAACTTGGGATAAGTCAGGTAGTGATCAAAAGTGATTCTCAACTCGTGGTTAATCAAATGCTGGGGACTTACACAGCCAGAGAGGTAAGGATGCAGCAATATTTGGAAAAGGTAAAGGAACTGATAAAACAGTTCCAGTCTTGGAAGGTTATACAAATACCAAGGTATGATAATGTTGAAGCAGATGCCTTAGCGAACCTTGCATCAGCAGCTGATATAAAAAAGGATGCCAATACCTCAGTTATATATTTATTTCACTCGGTTCTCGAACCTGATAAGAACGAGGTAAATTTTACTAATCTAACTTGGGATTGGAGAAATGAACTTATAGCTTTTTTGCAATATGGTACCGTACCTGATGACAAGACAAAAGCACATGCACTTCGTAAAAAGGCAGCTCGTTACTGTTTAAAAGAAGGTAACCTTTATCGAAAGATGTTTGGTGGCCTATTAGCAAGATGCCTTGGACCTTCTCAAACAGAATACGTAATGAGGGAAATACATGAAGGACATTTTGGAAACCACGCAGGAGGAAGGTCACTGTTAAGAACTTTGATCAGGGCAGGATATTACTGGCCAAAATGGAAGAAGGAGCAACAAACTTTGTAGCTAAACGCGATAAATGCCAGAGATACAGTAATAATATGCACAGACCTGCTGAGTTGTTACATCCGGTTATTGCACCGTGGCCATTTATGAAATGGGGAATGGACATAGTTGGACCATTGCCTCAAGCTAAAGGACAGGTAAAATTTCTACTCGTACTCACTGACTATTTTACTAAATGGGTAGAAGCAGGAGCATTTAAACAGGTACGAGAAAAAGAAGTCAAGGATTTCATTTGGCGAAATATCATTTGTTGATTTGGTGTACCAAAAGAAATTGTATGTGATAATGGTCCACAATTTATCGGAGCTCATGTCACAGAATTCCTTCAAAGTTGGCAAATAAAAAGGATAACATCAACACCATATTATCCAGTAGGGAATGGGAAAGTGGAATCGACAAATAAAGTCATCATCAATAATTTAACGAAACTTCTAGAGGAATCAAAGGGTAATTGGCCTGAAGTATTACCTGGAGTCTTACGGGCATATCGCACAACCACGAAAACAAGCACAGGTGAGACCCCTTTTTCCTTGGTTTACGGGGCTGAGGCACTTATCCCAGTTGATATAGGGGAGCCAAGCATGAGGGTGTCCTAAGCAATACAGGAATCTAATGAGGAAGAGATGCGAGTCAATTTAGATTTGTTAGAAGGCAGGAGAGAGGCTGCGTTAATAAGAATGGACGCACAAAAGCAAGTGATCGAATGATATTACAATAGGAAAGCTCGTTTGCGATACTTCAAAATTAGGGACTTCGTGCTTAAAAAGGTCTTTCAATCAACAAAGGCAGCCAATGCTGGTAAGTTAAGTCCAACTTGGGAAGGGCCCTATAGAATTCATGATATTGCAGGGAAAGGAGCATATGCGTTGGAGACAATGGACGGGAAAATACTTCCCTCACATTGGAATAATGCTATTCATTTGAAGAGATATTACTTCTAAGGAAAGACACTCGGTCAGGTATCATCATGTTAGATTTTATTTTTTGAATTATTAATAATTTTTTGACTGACGATTTTAGATGATAGGCAAAAGCTTACCCGTACTAAATGATGAGTCACGTCTGTAAGGCAAAATGGAATACACTAAAATTTCAGGCCTAGGGTTAAAATAATTCTGATAGAAATATATACGGGTAAAGCAGTCTTCATCTATAATCATACCCACGAGTCCCGTACGTATTTCCTTTTCAGGAAAGGGGCCAGATGGAGGAAACTATCAAATGCTCGAGGCTTCATACTTCAACACTCAAACACTTGGGGGACTACATAGAATATATAGTCACGTGTATATAAAAGACAAAGAAGATGGAGTAAAATCAAGCCTAAATAAAGTCAAGTGCATACTGGAAGCTAAATGAGTCATGACATTCCATCATAGTATTCTTTCCCATGAGGACAATGGGATTACCTCTCAAACCCTTCCTAATTAGGGTAAAGGTTGTATATGAAACAGGTTATAAGGAAAAACTCAATAGCTATTATTCTATTTTTTGTGAATCTGTTACAAGAAAAATAGTTACGAGAAAGTTATAGATGTAATTCAAATACATGTAAGGAATGATTTACAACTTGTCAAAATTCATGAATAAAAACTTGTTCAAGTTATTCCAGATAAATATGTATGTTCCTATTTCTTATATCTTATAAAACACCATTATGAAGTTGAGACGTCTTCTTCATCAAGTGTCAATATATAAAAGGGCCCTCTTTTATAAAACTCATGTTATTTAATCGTGAGAATAATGAAAGCATTTTCAGAAAGTAAAAATGCAATCTATTTTTTGAGTCCTACAAAAATAAGAGGCATGAATAGAACAGATATGAGTTTGGTAAAACGAACTTCTTAAATATTAAAAGTCAAGTATAAAACTTGATCATCGAATCAAAAGTTCCCCTTATACAAAGCTTGACTTGAAATCTTAAAAAATACTAAGTCAGGAGTTTGATTACAAAAAGTTATCATAGGAAATTAAAAACTTTGAACATAGCCTTCCAAAGGGGCACCTGCAAAAAGGGTAAAACTCAAATCACAAATAAAAAAAACCTTTTAAGGTAAAAGAACTGAAAAAGGATCATTTACAGGCTGAACTGTACTTGCACCATCAACAGTTAAAAGTTGATCTTCAGTTATGGTACTAGCAACAACCACGGGCGAAACTTCAGCTTGATTAATGGCAATAGGCACAGAAGAACTTAAGGGAAGCACAACATTAGCAGTGATCTCATCATTCACAGGAGTCTTGGGTACAACAGATATAGGGACTTCAGGTACAGAAACTTCATCTATGGGAACTCCAACCAAAGCAGTCTCAACCAAAGAAGTTTCATTTGAAGGAACCTCAGGCAAAGGGTTTTCAACTGAAGGAAGACTAGTTTCAGGAGATGAAAAATCTGGTGGCTGTTGTGCTCTTTCAATGGCTTAATTTACCTTAGCCAACTCAGATTCAAGGTTAAAATCTTCCTAGTTCACCTCTACTAAAGTGTCACGGTGGGTCTTGAGATAGGTCCAGCTCACTTCAATATTGGAGGATTCCTCGAGAAGTTCATAATCCTTCTCCCAAGCCGTAACTTTGTTCTTGAGCTCCTCGTTCCTAAGCAAAAGAGAATCATGAGATGACGGTAATGAGGTGTGAGCATTTTCCAAAGCAAAAACTTTGTCCGTAGAGGCTCGTAATTCTTCTTGTACTCGAGCAAGTTCTTGAGCCACCCCTTCTGCATATGTTTCTTTCTGAGTCAACAAAGCCTTTAAAGCTTTATTTTCATCAGCAACCGTGGATAATTGTTCTGCAAAAAGTTCTTTTTCTCTCTTAGATTGATCTGCAGTGGCCTTGAATGTTGCCAATTCAGAGGTAAGAGTTTGGACTTGTTTCTCTAAAGAAATTTTTCTCTTCTCCAAAATGTCCATTTCAATTTGTAAACTCTCATATTGACCTTTCCAATAGTTGGCTTCTAATTGAAAGTCACGAGCAACTTCTTCAGCTTCATAAGCAGTTTTTTCCAGGTCACGAGCCAGTTTCTCTAAAAGAGGAACTCGGTTCATAAGCTCGGTACCAATGAGATTAATTTGTTCATGTAAAGTATATAAGGTTAAAATTCCTAAAGGAAAAAATCTTTTAAGAAACAAAAGAGATTAAGGAATACCTTTAAACTTGCATGAACAATGTCGTTCAAGAGAATCATATTACTATGACTCTCGAGTTTTGCTTTTTCAATGCGGCCAATTAAAGGCTCAAGCCAGGTGTCGGCTTGCCCAGATTTCCTCATAAGGCTGCTATTAGCAGAGACTTCAATGGTAACACTCCTCATAGTGGAACTCCTACTTGAGGAGCCCACTGTAGTGTGATGTACTATGGGAGGAGTGATTGTTAGAGAAGGAATAGTAGAAGAAGGAAAGGAAGTAACAGATGAAGGAGGAAGAGAAACGATCACAGGAATGGTAGAGGAAGACAAGGGAGGTTCATCCAAAACCGGACCTAAAGGACCACTACTAAAACCACTAATAAAAAGCTGGTTTATAGATTCGACAGTATCAGAGGGGGCAGAAATGTCTTCGTCAGGAATGACTACTGGAGCTATAACAGGTTCTGAAAGGGGCAGGTTAGGAGAGACATTGATCTCATCATCAGAGACAATTCGTCTCCTGGCTCGTGCTCTAGTTACCAAAGAGCCCTCACCCTCTCCTTCAGAATCATCTTCAAGAACATATTTCCTTTTCTCAGACCTCGAGGGAGCTGAAATATCCTGGTGTGATCCTAGGAATATGTCTTGGCCACGTGATGCCAAAACACCTTCAAGAGTGACTCCTCGAGTGGAAAAACCTAAGAAAACAAAGGTTAAAAAGCCAAGATAGCAAAGGATACTTAAGGTAAAAAAAAACTCTTATCATGAGTTTTTGGTTTCCAACCGTAACGACAGGAAAGGGTTTTCCATACCCTACCTTCCATTGGTGCAACCTTCAAAAGTCTTTCTACCCAACCACGGATATTAGGTACGGGTGCAACCATACCCATGGTTGCTGAAAAAGAAACACGAAAATTAAAACAACTAAGGTTGGGAATAAACAGGCACGGGGATATTTAATACTTACGTGCAAAGTTCCACTTCTTCGGAAAGCGGATGTTCTTTTCACCGACTAGACCCACGGTAGGGGCAGCAACATACTGAGCATACCAGCCACGGTCTTTGTCATCTTCAGGATTCACCAAAACTCTTTTGCTCCTGGCTGCTAAGCCAAATATCCCATTTCGAAAAAATCTAGGAAAGTAAAGGTGAATTAAATGGGAGAAGGTAAATTCTACGTTGGCTTTGTTAGCAAGGTGCCTCAAGCAGGAAACAACTCGCTATAATATTGGACCAATTTGTCCCAAGCAAATATAAAAAGCGGCAGAAGTCTAAAATGACCGGGTCGATAGCCGGTTTAAACCCAAAAGTGAAAGGGTAGGTATAAACGAAAGAATAACCTATAATATATAAGGTAATTCTTTGATTTGGGTTAGGACTTATAATGGGAAAATCTTCAGCCCAATGGCACTCCTTCCTAACTACAGGTGCCAAAGCACTTGTAATTAGAGTAGGGTAAGGATCAGCTCGGTCCAGTGCAGCAACTTGAGTTTTTAAGGATTCTTTATCATGTTAAAAAGAAAATTCTATGGGAATAATTTCTTCCACCAAGGGTTCACGCGGAGGCTCAGAAGAGTCTTTACTTCGAGAAGAACCTCTTTGAGAATGCGAACCCCTGGTTCCACAGGAAGGACCAGAACCAGAAGGAGGCGTTGAAATGCTACCACCACAAATGGAGCTTAAATTGCGTAGCCTGCCTCCTCTTCTATGTCTAACAGGAGCGTTAGGAAAATTATCTAAAATGGGAGTTTTCCTAGGGTTAGGGTTTGATGAAGCCATGGATGCAGGAGTTGAATTAAAGTAGGGGATAATGAAGAAAATTAGTAAGGCAGAAATGTTCAAATCAATTTATGAAGAACGGGACAAAAAGAGAAGCTATATTTATATTATTGAAAAATATGATGATGGAGGAACCGCAATAATAATAACTGATACTTCGTGGAAAGCGAAGCTGAAAAGAAAGCCTAAAAAAAGTGTTGCGAGACAGTACAACTAATGAGGAAGCAAAACGTGTCTAGAGCATTAAATGAAAGTGACAGTCGAAACGTCAACTTTATTAGAGTATTAATGGTGACAAAAATTCTTCTTTTATGAAATCCACTTTTCAAGTATTCAAACTGATGAATAAATGAAAAGTGGGGGGACTATCTGTATTGAGAAAATATATGTGCATAAATGAATGGTGATAAAGCGCGCCACGTGGAATTATCAAAAGGTCACAATTGGTCAAAGAATCACAGATTAGGTGCGGGATAAAAGAGATGCGGGATCACAAAGGAGGTTCGAGATAAGAGGCTCGGAAGCACCGCCTCTATTTAAACATGAATACGCACGAGATACGGAAAGGATAAAGAACCTGGTCGAATAAGAGGATATAGATACAGCTTTGCAAGAGAAATAAATACCGGAGCCGTTAAGGAATATTAGTATTCAATGTAATGATTATGTAACGCAGCATTTAATATCATTGAATATTCATAATAGCCTCATCATGGCTCAGATGTAACGTACATTTATAAAGATTCTTCAAGAGACCTATAAAAGGAGAGATATGTAATCGATGGAGAGGGACATCGTTGAAATATACTTTGATTTACAAGCTTTTATATCTGAGTACTTAAAAATTCTTTTCTCTACTTATTTTTCGATTATCAGTAACCCGATTCTTCTATTTTCCAGATTTGACTAAAAATTCATTTTTTGGTTGAATAGTCTGTAACACAAATTTAACATGTCAACTATCAATGATAACTTGCAGAAGTGACGGACAAAGTATCGAGAGAGAGAGGATTATTTTTATTTGGATTTTTTTCTTTTTCTTCTTTAGAAAAGCTCCCCAAAACCTGAAAATAGCTTCTTCTTTTTTAAATTTAAACTGACAAAACCTGGAAAAAAACATTGTTTAATTTAAACTGACTTTTATTTTGAAAATAAAACTACGATGTTCTCTGAAAATTTAAAATAATAAAATAAATTTTATAAAGATGAATGCAACTATTCTTAAAAAATATTTTCTTAGAACGTGAATCAAACACATAGTAACATTTTTCTAAAATCGTTTACAAAATATTTTCAAAATCTTAAAGAGTGAATCCAATATCCTTTTCACTTTGTTTGGCATAATTTATTTTGACACAAATTAAATAAAAAAAGGAAAAAACTTTGGAACTGTGATTTTAATATGTAATAACATTTGTGTGATTATAAATTTTTTTAAAACTATAGTATTTATATGAATATAAAAATATCTCATTCAAAAAAATGTACAATATATTAATTTTTAAAAATGAATTAATAAAGAATTGTACTACCTAGAAATATTACTCCACTCACTAATTCAATGGTTGGATTATGACAGTGTGGTCAAAAATTCAAAAATCAAAAGTAACATTTCGACAATTTCTAGGATAACAACCAAACAAAAGGGCCATCAAACTTTATGTAAACGATGCATAAACAGTCCACTTGGCACATAGTAATTTTTTTGGCTGTATTTAACAAAACAAAAGAAAAAAAAGATAGTTTAGGCTGAGTGTTAATTACGCCCCACTCCTTTTTGGACGTGACATAAACAATTTAAATGGTCTACAAAAATCAGTCAAGAAATTTTGTATAATCTCATTGCAATAACGTTTACATATCTCACAAAAATGAATTTTAAGTATCTTACATTCAAAATAACGTAGTTTAATGCACTAAGCTCTCGTTATATATAAGTTTGATGAATATCCAACATTAATGATTCTATTACACAATCTTATCTTACATTTATGCTAGATGATGATTTTACTATTTGAACCCTTTATCTTCCGGTCACACAATGATAACTTTTAGTATTATTACATCAAGCCTCCCTACATTTAAGTTTTACTGCGGTAATTGTATAATTTTTTTACACTATCAGTTTAATTAATTGGTAATATAAGCTAATCCTCTATTTTTAAATTATCATATCAAGCTTGTATGAGAACATTGAGAAGTTAACTATTACTCCCTTCGGCTCCCTTCGGTCCACTTAACTTGATTTTTTATTTTTTTTTGTGGTTCACAATATTTAATTTTTTCTAATATCAAGCATGAATTAATTTTTTTTTTCTTTCTAAAGTTGTCCTTGGAGTAAAGGACTTAGGAGTAGTTATTGTATTTTTAATGAATAAATTAAGGTTAACATAATTAATTTTATTGTTAATTAATGCTAAAAGATGGATTCTTTAATACTCACCACTTTTACTTGGCACATTTTGACTTTTCATGCTAAGAAATAATAAATTAGGTGCATAATTTACCATGATACCCATATTAATTGAGCATATTTTATTAAATTTGAGAAAATGACTTGAAATGAGTAAAGGGCGGCCTAAGAAGTATTGGGGAGAGGTAATTAGACATGATATGTCGAGGCTTCATATTTTCGAGGATATGACACTTGATAGGAAGTTGTGGAGGTCGAGTATTAAGGTTATATGTTAGGAGCTAGTTGAGTCTTGCCTTACTAATACCTCTGTGAGACTAGTCCGATAAAGTTTTTATTTAAGATAGCTAGTAGCAATGTTGTGTCTTACTATTTTCAGTGTAAGACCTATTTACTAGCTATCGGTTTCGCTTTGCATCTTTCTTCTGAATTTCATGTTGTTCCTATTTTTCTTATGATTTCTGTGGTGATACTAATATTGTCTACATTTGTCTTTTTGTTCTCTTGAGCCAAGGGTCTTTCGGAAACAGGCACTTCACCCCTTCGAGGTAGGGGTAAGGTCTGCATATAATCTACCCTCCCCAGATCCCACTAGTGAGATTTCACTGGGTTGTTGTTGTTGATTTGAAATGAGTAATAAATATTGTGGGTATAATAAGAAGAAAAAAAATTATCTTCTCTTAATATGCATAACATGATAAGTAAAAATAAAAATTAATTTTTAATATATATGCCAAATAAAAATAAACGACGGGAATATATGAGAGAATAATTTAAAAAATTAATTAAAATGGACAGGAGGAAACATGGTAAGTCAATTTTGCAAGGTAGTAAAAAATTTACTCACTGTCTATACACAGAATTTAAATTCAAATAAAATTTTGTTAAAGTTAATGTAGACAAGGCGAGAAATTTGAGGTGCAATTCAACAAATCCAACTCATGCAAGTGGACCAAAAAGGACACATGGAGTAAGAACCTTGGAAAGCATCTGAACCGTTAGATAAAGGACCTATCAGCTTTAAACATCTTTAGGAATGTCGGTTCTCATGGGCCCCAGTTAAGTCAAAATAGGTCCCACGTCAGGTCTTGTTGTTGCTTCAGTGGGTCCCATTTTAGGACGCTAATCATCGTAATTCTGTGATGAAGGGTCCCACTAGGCGCCGGCCTAGCGCCGCATGTTGTCATGTAAAATTATTACTTATAGGAGCGAAAGTAAAAATATTAATCTTGATTTTGTGATAACAATATATATAAGAACATGGATTACATGTTTATTTATTGAGTTGGTGTGTGTGCAAATAATTTTTTACTGAAAACAAATAAACTGTTATATGGGAAAATATTTTAATTATCAAAAATTTGAATTTGATAAATTGGGCGATACTGGGTTCCCAAAAATTACAAGTTTGAATTTTAAAAAAATTACCTTTTTAGATCTCTTATGTGTAAAAGACCGATCTCTTACGTGTAAAAATAAATCTTTTATATTTAAAAAAAGAGATAAAGTCATAAAATTAAAAGCAAATTTATAAAGAGCCAAGAAACCAATCAACCACCGATTGACCCTTGCCAATATATGAATTGCTTGTATGCTTAATTCTTCATTGATTTTATTGCTTAAACAATAGTAGTATTTTTATCGATATGCATTCTTATTTTAATTAAATTAAAATAAAATGTGTTATAAAACAAATAAACTTTAAAGAAGATATAAAATGATTGAGAATAAGCAAGATTGATTAATCAATTGTTTTCATTTCCAAAAAACTACAATAATAATAATAAGAAAATTGTACAAATCGATCAAGAAATGAAAAATTCATGGTAATATGATACGGTATAACAAAAGTGCATCGTGGAATTAAATTGACAATATAACTTTTTTTTTCTTTTTTCCAGTAGTGCATTTACCCGGCCAATAATTTGCAAGTCACAATAATATATATATAGAAATGATTTTCTAACAAATTCAGGCTTGTATCGAGTTTGATTCATTTCCTTAAGCATAGATATTTGATTTTTTGTTGTGAGAAACCTCAACAAAGGAAAGAAATTAAAGGAAAAAGTTTGGAGAAAAAGAAAATTAAAGAAATTAAAGGAACATGAAAGCATGATGTAGTCACTTTCACTGTTTCACCTCCGTGTCCTACATTATATGGTTCAGAATAAACAATTCGATAAAAAAAAAGAAAAAGAAAAAGGAAAAGATATAACAGATGTCAAAAGCAAATGGCATAGATAAATTAATTAATGCTTAGTCGGTATAATATTGTAGAGTTTGTATTTTATGACATCATAATTATTTACCACCGCCCTACAAATATTTTTTTATGTAATTTTCATAGTTTTCAATAGTTCAAACTCATTCAATTATTCAAATCTTTAACTTAATTCCTTTTGCTGGTTATATGGTTTAATTTTCGGTATAGAGAATGCTACATAACATTTCAAATATTATGTTAATATATTTTTCCCACTGCTAATAGAATATATGAATCAGATTAACTAACTTAAGTTTCATTGAAACAATAACATATATAATGAGAATGGGACTATGTAAATATGTAATATAGAATGAGAATGGGACACAAAACGGGAAGAAATTAAAAAATAGCTAGATTTACAAGTAGTGGTTCAAAAATAGTCACTTTCAAAATTAATCGAAATTTAGCTACTTTTCATGTAAAGATAAATCTGAACGAAAATACTGTTCAAAATCCGAAAAAAATACTCCAGCATAATATACTAAAGTTCCAGTATAATATACCGATCCAGCATAATATTCTGGAGTTTGGAGCACCGGTGCTCCAGTCTCTAGTATATTATATTAGAGCCAGCAAAGTATACCGGTCCAGCATAATATGATGGAAGTTCATACACAAGTGCACTGAACTCCAGTATATTATGTTGGACCGGTCTCTGTTGCAGCAAAATAGTGGCTATTTTTTATTGACTTGATAAACACTGATTAGTTTTGAATGACCAGTTCGAAAACTGGCTAAATCATGTTATTTTTACCAAAAAACGAGGAGTCTCATCTTAAAGGGGAAAAAGAAAAGAAAACAGTCCTTTTTGGTTTCCACATGATGTTCAGTATCTTTTATTGAGAATCGATAAAATTCGAATTGGCATAGGAAAATTCAAAGAGAAGCTTTAATGAAACCGGTAAAGTTGTTATCATGTGATCAGGAGATCACACGTTCAAATCGTAGAAATAGCCTGTTATAAAAATGCAGTATAAAGTTGCGTACAATAGACCTTGTGGTCCGGCCCTTCTCCGGACCCCTTGCATAGTGGGAGCTTCGTGCACCAGGCTTCTCCACGCACATCAAAAAATCCTACATTGGGAGTAAAGCGTTCCCTAACAAAGGTAATTCTATATCCAGACGACTCTTTTGTTAAGCATTAACGAGTACTTAGATATCACTCCACCACAATTCTGATTGGTAAACAGTACTCCCTCCGCTCCTTAATAAGTGATCAATTTGCTTTTTTATTTTGATCCAAATAAGTGCCCATTTATATAATCAAAAATGAATTTAATTTATTTTTACAAAATTACCCGTATGTACATATTCCTAAAAGGTTTTCTTACTTCTCATATTAAATATTTAATTAAGGGTACTTTAGTCATACTAAATATTTTTGCATATAATTTAATATTTTTTTAATGGGTGTAAATTAGTCACTTATTGTGGACCGAAGGAAGTAATAAAGATGGTTGAATTATTTAATTTTAGGTATTTATAGAGACGTAAACACATTTGCAACTAAGACATCCTTATTTTCTTGACCCTTTAATTTAGTGTAAGTGACATGAGATGTCATTTTGTGTAGCTTTCAAGATTCTCTTCTCTTTTTCTATTTGATAAAGTGTACCTCTATTTTTCAAATTTCCATTAAATTATTTACTAAGTTCATCTTACTCTCTCTATAAATAGCTCTCTCCTGATCATTTCTCATCACCAATCTCACAACCAAAGCATTAATTTTCATTTTCCCCTTTTAATTCCCATCTTCTTATTATCAAGTTTATTTATTCCTCATTTTCCAATGGCAAGTCTTGATCAGGTACTTTTATATTGTATGCACACATTTTTCCTCTCTATTTTCCAGATTAAAAACAATTTTATTCTTGCTTTACTTACTATGCTAAACGTTTATTTAATTTGGCTTTCCTATAAAATAGAAAAGCAGCCACTCCTTAATTTGACCTTTTAACTAATTATTTGAACTCTAATTAAATAGGTGATCCTTTACTTGATCATCAATCTTAATTAGCTGATCATCTATCAATATTTTCTTAGGACTTAAGTTATATATAATGCAGTGTAAATTTTTATTTTTACACTATCAGTGGGTTTTAACCTCTGATAGCATACTAGCTATCATTTTTATCAGATTACCTATTAATGTATTTTTACCTATTAATCTCTGCCCTACCGGTCCAAGGGTAAGACTGCATGCATCTTACCCTCCGCATATTCTACTCGTGAAAATTTACTGGGTTTGTTGTTGTGGTACGCAACCTCACCCCTATCCTAGAAAGGCAGGAATATTAATTAATTTTGGATAGATCTTGGCAAATACATTAATAGGTACAACTCGTACCTATTAATGTATTTACTTGTAATTGCCTAACAAGTACAGACTGATTGTGTAAATATTATTTATGTTGTCATTGCATACAACTTATAGTCATTTTCATATACTTTTGTCCCTGATGGAAAGAGCTTAATGGTTTTTAAAGGTTGGAGCAGCAGCAGCAGTAGTAGAGCCAACTCCTGCAGCTGCAGTTGAAACCACCAAAGATGCAACCAAAGAAGTTGCCGCTGCTGCACCAGTAGTAGAGGAAAAGAAAGAGCCTGCTGCTGAAGTTGTTGTTGAAGAAAAGAAAGAAGAACCTGTAGCTCCTGTTGCTGAAGCTGCCACAGAAGTTCCAGTGGAGAAGACTGAATGAAGTGAAGATTATTATCATTTACAGTTTGTTATTGGTGAATGATGAGGTTATTGTGTGTTTTTATTTGTTTATTATCACTAGCAGGTTGAGAGTGATAGCTGCTTGGTTTTAGTTGGGGGGATGAGAGGGTTTTGCATGTATATGTGTGGATGATCAGTTTGTCTGCTCACTTTGATAAAATATGAGATGAGATGAGATTTGATCTTCTCTGCATTTGAATAATAAGAGTTTGACATCTTCCTTCTACAGTACGAAGGGTATAAGTGGTACTCTATTTATTTACACAATTAGGTCATTTATAAAATAATTACTGGTAAATCTTTTGATTAACATGAATATATAACGTAGTGAAAAGAATCCTAGGAATTTTTCCAAACTTAATTGTTTCGAAGTTTTTTATTTCAATCAACGGCCTCTTACCATATATACTAAGGAGGAGCTAGCGAACCCTTTTTTTTTTATTTGTCCTTCTGTTTATTTGTTTTTTCTTTACTGTTCAAAGAAGAAGTTATTTTGTTAAGTTTATCGATTACTTAATTAAATTATATTTTAAGTAGTAGGATGGTAAATTAATAAAGCGGAATGAATAGTATAAAGTTTCAATGTGATCACTTGTTCAAAAGCAAAAGCATAGTTGATTGATTGACTGAAAAACTTGAATAAACACCTTGAAACAGCCTCCAAACATGTGTCCATAACTCGTAATACGTCCAACTAGCTTTACGGAGTAGTTTTATTGCGATTAGCTGTGTGACACCATTTTATATTTTTTTTTGTATGAAACACAAAATAAAATAGAAATTTCTATCATTGTTATATGTATCTTCATTTTCAATCAAGAGGTTATGAGTTCGAGTCTCTCCAAGAGCAAGGTGTGAGTTCGAGTCCCCCCAAGAGCAAGGTGGGAAGTTTTTGGAGGGAAGAATGTCGGACGTCTATTTGGAAATAATATCTCTACCTTAGGGTAAAAATAAGATCTGCGTACACACTACCTTCTTCAGACTCCACTAAATAGGATTATATTGGGTTGTTATTGTCGTTATTGTTATGTGACGGCTCAAGAGAAATTTTACAATGCGTGAGGCATGCCACATCATACTAGGCAATTTATCGTGTGACACATCACACGTGGAACAATGGACCCCACCCTTCATTATCACTTCTCCGTCACAATTCACCTACTCACTTTCCGGTCATTCCTCATTTTTTTTTCTAATTCATTCTCCGCCGTACGGACTTCACCCCCGTTATATATCCTCTCCTCTTGGTATAAATCCTATAATTATTTTTCTTTTACAAATCCAATCGATTAGCTCTTCTTTCCCACTGAACTTTGTACCCAAATAAGAGGTTTGAATTTATGAAATATTTCAATCACATGTCAGAAACACAACCAGGATAATAAAATAAAGATGAATTTTGAAGCTAGAAGCTCTTACAAAATTAAAGTTAATTAGCTTAATCAATGAGCAAATGCCAAAAAAGCTCAATTCGAAGAATAAGCGGATGAGAAAGAATTTGAATAGTGAAATTACTTTTACCCGTATTTTTAGTCTCAACCCTTGCATTCAAAAGGGATAGAGAAATTCATGAAGAAGGGGCAGATGGCTGTAATTCTACTTTCTGAAGAAAGAAAACAATCTTTGACTATTTTGCTTATAATTTGAAGAAAGATGACTAAGCTAGAGTTTGGCCATAAATCCCAAATTTATTTTGAAAAATCTGATTTGGATGAAGTTTAGTTTGAAGATGAAAATATTTTTGGACATACGTTTTCAAAACATATTTTCCAACTTTATTTTGGAAAAACATATATATAATTCCCAAGTTTTGAAATTTTGGAATTTGAAATTTGGCCAAAATATGAAAAAAATTTATGACCAAACTTGAATTTTGAAAATAAATCCTAAATTTATTTTGGGAAAACTCATGGCCAAACTGAGCTTAAACAATATTTTTATTCAAAATTTATAAAAGTTGTACGGCCATAGATGTACACATGCCAAAAATGAGTAAAACCGAAAAAGAAATTACTTGAGATCTGCACTTGCTCCAAGTGTGTGTGAAGTTAGGAACAAAATGTAAATTTAATTTTCATCCATTTACCTTACCATTTTGGTATAGTCGTAAATATTCAATTATTTGTGCTGAGGAGAAATGGAGAAGAATAAAGAAAAATGAGAAGATGAATCCGGGAGTGAGAGTGTAGGTCAAGAATGAGGGAGAGAATGATGATGAAGGGTGGGATCCATGATTCCATGTGTCAAACGACAAATAGCTTCACTCAAGTATGATGTGGCAAGTCTCACATTGCAAAATTTCTCATTAGCTCAATATAAAACTTGTCCATGTTATAAAATAAAGACTGTAATGTAAAGACATGTATAGAGAAAAACTGCTATATTATTCGAATTCAAACTAATGTACATAATGAGCTGAAACTCTTCTATTTATAGAAGAAAGGAAGCTGTTGTGTAAGCTGCTACGGCAAGCTGCTGTGTAAGCTGCTACTGCAAGCTGCTGTGTAAGCTGCTACTGCAAGCTGCTCTGTAAGCTGCTACTATATCCGATATGGATAAACTTATACTAAGAGTAATGTTTATCCATAACGGAGTACTGAAAGGATAAGCTCATTATACCCG
>MU769248.1:26515-58088 GCA_026770625.1 Nicotiana glauca
CAGGAGGCTTATTTCCAATAGAGTACTAAATAGATAAACATATTTACGGCGGAGTCCTATATGGATAAGCTTCTTCAGGAAGCCTATTTACAACGGAGTATGAACATCCATAATATAATATATTTATAACAGTCCATAACTACTGCATAACATTATTGCAAAATGTCCAAATAAACGAGGGCCCGACGTAAAAAGTTTAATCAATAGTAAAAATTTCAAATTCACTGAGGTGTGAGAGAGAATATCATAAAAATTAAAGGTGAATTCGAGATTTGAGAATTTTAGGTTTTAAATTTGTTATTGTATGGGTCAAAATCCGACCGAGGAAATTTAGCACGAGAAAGGTAATTATCGTGAGAATTATAACTGATCATAGGCGGATCGATCGAGGTCGGTCAGCGGCGAACAAAACGAAGTGTTGAGTGGCTCATCAGGATCGAGGTCGTACACAAGATTGAAGGAACCTACTGGCGAGCTGATTAATCGGGACCGAGGTCAGACACCAGGCAAGTAATAACGGCTAGTTCTGCGACAAGATATTTTAGGGGAATATTTTATCGAATATTATCTACCTCTGTACTTTAGATTAGGTAAGGGGTATGTCTTATATAAATAGAAAGGTAGAAAGAAGAAAATGGGCATTAATATTCTATATGAGAAGAACTCTCTTGAAAGTTGACTCCCAAGAAAAATACAAACATTATCTTTCCAAAGAGATTCGATTTGGTATTTATTCCATATTTCTCGCATCAAATCCGAGAAAGCCTACTATATTCTCTCACATTCTTGTCTTACATCATTGCTAGAGAGAAAAGTCAACCACCTCATTCAATATTGAGTGAATCATTCTCTCTATTAATATTCATTGTCATTTAACATATTTATTGCTTATCATGATTCCCAACTGATTAATAGCAGTATCATTTATTATACATTATTATAAATTGGTTTTAACGCAACTCCCATATTATTCGTATAAACATACTTCAGATCTAGAAATTATTATGTTTAACTAGGATTTACCATTTACCTTCTTATTTATTAGTTTAATAAAATATCTCATACATTTTGGTCAAACAATTTGGCGTCGTCTGTGTGAATTTTCTAGTTAAAATTTTAGTTTCTTCTGGATCTAAAAAAAATGCAGAAACCCTCCACTTGTGTAAATAAATCTAACATGGTAGGCCATATAGAGGAAAAGAGGAAAGCAATAGCCGACCTCACCACTAACCTACTACATACCATCAACGAAATTAATAAAACAGAGGGCGAAGACATAACACCAGTTACCCCTCCCAGGTGAAACAGCTCGCCCCCTCCTCACGGCAGCATCACAGCCTCACACGGTAAATGGGCCTCTATGCCCACAACAGAAGAAGCACCACTGGTAGTAAAAAAGCTGCTCGAGGCATGGGTGACAAACATGTTGACCAGCTTCCTCAACAAGTCCGCTCAAAGTCCGAATAGAGAAGAGGCGAGGGTCTGCATTTCATCAGTAGCTGACAAGCAGCACCTTATATTGTAATATTTATTACTCACAATGCTAGCGATGCAGGTAACGACACCCTTACAGCCATTTTGAGGAAGATGGAGGAGATAGAGAACGAGAACAAACTGCTTTATAACCAAATGAAAGAATACCAAGAAAGGGTAGACAAAATACAGGGTGCCTCGAAACTTTTGCCAAAACGGGATGCTGGCCGGTTCGTGGAACAACCGTGTAGTGACGAGACTGCACCACACGCCATACCTAGCTAAAACCTTCAAAATTCCTCCGTACTTAAAATATATGATGGCACGACTAATCCTAAGGATCATGTGACCCATTATGTTACTGCAGTGAAAGGCAATGACCTTGCCAAAGGACAAGTGTCATCCATATTGCTGAAAAAGTTCGGCGTGAACCTAACCGGAGGAGCGCTGACTTGGTACTCACAGTTACCTGTGCATTCCATAGAAATATTCGAGGAGATGGAAGACAAGTTCGTTACCCGCCCATGCCATGGCTAAGAAAGTAAAGGCAAGAGTGAACGATATATTTTCCATTAAGCAATTGCCTGGCGAAGAACTCGGGGACTTCCTTGCCCAATTCAACCGTGTGAGAAGCACTCTCCCAAGCGTATTAGAGGGGATGGCGGTAGCTGCTTTACAAATGGGCTAAACAGAAGTAGTTTGAGGGTGACCAGAAAATTACTTAGCTGACTCATGAAATACCCTCCAACCATTTGGGACGAGATACACAACGCCTATTGTACCGAGGTAAGAGCTGATGAGGACGACCTCAATAGACATACTCAACGGTTGACCTCGGTCAAAATGGAGTCCAAGAAGAACCAAAGAAGTGACTACATGAGGAACCTAGTGGGATCCCGACCTAATCAGGAAAAACATAAGCCTTACATCAGAGGCACCCTCATACCGCCTCCACGCCATGATGAAGTCCCATCCAAGCCACGAATGGGAACCTACCGAAGTGAGAGAGGTATGCCCCCTTTATTATCTGCTCACAATTAACTGTATTTCCCCCTCAGAAATAGTCTACACACTGGAGAAGCTCGGCCCAAAAGTGAAATTGACGCATAAGGTAAGATCTGACCCGAGCACCAGAAAGTTAAATGCCCTTTGCGAATTCCACCAAAAGCAGGGTCACAAAACCGAGGACTGTATCGCCCAAAGATAGGAGGTCCTGAACAGGCTTCACCAAGGGAACTTAAAAGAGCTGATAAGCGAACAAGGGAGAGCCAATTTTCCAGAGGACACGAACAACACTAGGGATCGATGAAACCACCTTCGCCAGCTCATACCATTCAAATGATTATCGGAGGGGGCGACGACGCATCAACAGCGTAAAGTTCACCACCACCCACAAACTCAAATGGTCAATCACTCATGAGCGGTATGATGAACTCAAAGAAAGTATTATCTTTGATAAGTCGAATACCCACGGTTTGGTTTTCCCTCACTATGACGCTCTTATCATTACTTTACGCATCTTTGATACTGATTTAAAATGCATTATAATTGATGAAGGGAGAGGTGCGTGCATCGTCCACCCTCAAGTTCTTGTACAAATGAAGCTTGAGGATAGGATAGTTCCACACTGCATCACACTGACGGGTTTTAATAACCAAGTTGAGCGGACATCTAAAGAACTCACACTGCCCATTCTGGATGGCAGAGTCACTTTGGAGACCACATTCCTCATCATGGATCAGGATACAACATAAAACATCATCATAGGCCGACCCCAGATTCTCGCCATGAAAGTCGTCCCCTCCCGCTTGTATCAAGTCTTCAAATTTCCTACCCTTTGGGGAATATTTAGCATTCGAGGAGAGTAATGCACTGCCTAGAATGTTACCGCATCGTCTAAGACTGCACATACACCTGGCAACTAAAAGGCAAAGCCGATGAGGCCTAGTAATTAATGAAGTTGGGATCAGATGGTGATGAAGGTAAAGACATTATCAGAGACCCCAAAATCATAGAAGCCACAGGGTCAACCATGGAGGATCTTGACCTCGTCCAACTCGATAATAACAATAACATCAAGAAAGCTTTCATAGGCCACAAGCTTCGAGAGCCAGGTAAATTCTGTCAACTTTAAAAGGTAATGTAGACATGTTTGCCTTTTACCATGCAGACCCTAGGTACCCTAAAGGAGATAGCGACTCACAACCTGAACGTCAACCCATTCCACCCCTCGGTAAGACAAATCTGGTGGAAATTCAATACCGCCATTAATGACATGGTCCACGAAGAGGTATAGAAGTTGTTAGAAAATGGCTCCATTAGGGATTCAAGATATCCTCAATGGACTGCCAGTGTGTTCATAGTGAAAAAGAAGAATGAAAAGTGGCGGATGTGCGTGGACTTTACAGATCTGAACAAAGCATGCCTAAAAGATTCATTCCCACTGCCCCATATCGACCAATTCATCAATGCAACCGTCGGGCATGAGATATTAAGTTTCCTATATGCCTATTTGGGTTACAACCAGATCCTCATGGAGGAGGAAGATCGGGAAATAACCATTTTCATCACCCACTAAGGGATGTACTACTACAGGGTTATGTCGTTCGGGTTGAAAAATGTAGGGGCGACATATCAGAGGCTGGGGACCAAAATGTTCAAAAGTTAACTCCACAAAACCATGGAAGCATATATAGATGACATGTTAGTCAAGTCAAAAAGAAAGGAACACCACATCGACCATTTGAGGGAAGACTTTCAACATACCCAGGAGGTACAATATTAAATTGAACCCCGAGAAATATGCCTTCAATCTAACCTTGGGAAATTTACTCGGTTTCATAGTATCGCAATGAGGCATCGAGGTAAACCCCGACCAAATCAATTCTATAGAGGGAATACCAGAGATCTTGATTAGCAAGAAGCAGGTGTAAAAGCTAATTGGCCGTATAACCTCTATGACGACCTGACCCGTAGTCTCATGTGTTACTGCTCCATTTTTCCCATTTATTTCTTCTTAATATTTCATTATCGGTATGCGGTGTATGAGAGTTGATTTGGATTGGTTTTGATAAGAAATGAGGCACTTAGTCTCTTTAAGGAAGGCTTAAGTTGGAAAAGTCAACCGGACGTTGACTTATGAGTTAGAGGGTTCGAATGTGATCTCCGGTGATTCGGTTAGCTTTGGGGGATGATTTGTGACTTAGGATCATGGCCAGAAGTGATTTTTGAGGTCCGGTGTAGAATTAGGCTTGAATTGGCGAAGTTAGTGTTTTGGCGAATTCCAGTTGATGGGTGAGATTTTGATTCGAGGGTCAGAATGGAATTCCGAGAGTTTCTATAGCTTCGTTGGGTGATTTTGGATATGTGTGCAAATTCTTAGGTCATTCGGACATCGTTTGGTCGGGTTTTTGATCAAATGTGCATTCCGGAAGTCCTTGAAGAACTTAGGCTTGAATCCGATGTGAATTGATAATTATAGTGTTGTTTGATGTGTTTTGAGGATTGGAACAAGTTTGAATAATATTTTAGGAGGTGTTGGTGCTTTTGGTTGAGGTCCCGGAGGCCTCAGGGTGATTTCGGGTGGCTATCGAAAGATTTTTGGAGTTAATTGCAGGTTAAAATTTGCTGGTATCTGTTGGTTTGGCACCTGCGGTTATTGGACCGCAGGTGCAGTTTTGCTGAAGCGGTTTGAGGAGCACAGAAGTGAAAGTCTTGGCCCTTTCCAGATTCCACAAGAGCACAGAAGTGAAAGTCTTGGCCCTTTCCAGATTCCACAAGAGCGGAGAGAGTACCGCAGAAGCGGTCCCGTAGAAGCGAGTTGCGCCTCGCAGAAACGGAAATAGGAATGCTGGTAAGTTCCGCAGAAGCGGAATAATGGACCGCATAGGCGGTCCCGCTGAAGCGAAGCGGGGACCACTGAAGTGGTAGGCACCTTAACTGAAAAGTCTGCAAAAGCGGGCATGGACCGCATATTCGGAAGCCGCAGAAGCAGTGATTTATACGTAGAAGCGAAAATGCCTAGCAGTCAAGTGAAATTAATCTTCTTCGCGAATTTTTGAGAGAACACAACATTTCCACTTCGGACTAAGAGGGTTTTGGGCGATTTTGAAGAGAGTTTCGAGGGCTTTCATCAGGTATGGATTCTTGGACTTAGAATACGTTATTATGGTGTAAAATCATGGATTAACACTGAAAACCCAAGGAATTAAAGGTTAAAAATGGAGGTTAGGGCTTGAAACTTAAAAGAGTTAAACTAGGGATTTGAGAGGTCTAATGGACTCCGATTCTTGTGAATTTGATATGTATAGACTCGTGGCGAGATGAGGAACATTTTGGAATAAAAATTTCTGACTTTCGAGAAAAGGGCCCGGGGCTCGGGTTTTGCTAGTTTCGAGATTTTTTCTATTTCTCGGTTGTTTTCGATTGGATATTATTCCCTTAGCATATTGTGATGTATTTGCTCTGATTTTGGTTAGATTCGACACGCGTTGATGCCGATTTGAAAGGCAAAGGCATCGCGAGCTAGAGATTTCACCGGTTCGAGGTGAGTAATACTTGTAAATGATATCCTGAGGGTTTGAAACCCCGGATTTGCACCTCACAGTGCTGCATTGAGGTGACTTAAACGCCGGATAGAGAGCGTAGGGTAGAGCACCGTTGGGGATTGTGACTTGGTCCGTCCCAATTGATGAAATTACTACGTATTTGACTGAAACTACTTGTTATCATCATGATTTGGGCTTCTTGCCGATTATTTGAAACCTTTAGGGATTATTATCACTGTTTCCATGATACTTAGCATGTTAAATGATTTCAGTTCTGAGTTAAATACTGTTTTGAAATGTGTAGTCATGCTTCTAAGGTTTTAAAAACTTAAACTATATTTCTAACGTTTGGAGCTGAGAACTATTACTTGACATTGCCCTAATGGCTCACTTGCATATTCTGGATTGAGGATGGATCATGCTGCATTCCGCAGTGGTGTGATATTGATATTGCGCTTGGGCTGTAGGAGCCCCTTTGGAGTCTGAACCCCCACAGTGAGCGCAGGTACCCAAACAGATCGGGCTGTACGCCGCAGCGGTCATGTGCATTGCATTGCATTCATGCATTGGTCCTTGTTTGTACTACGTGCCATGACATTCCGTACTCTCATATCATTGGCATCCATGTTACTTCTTGCACTGTTGACCAGATACCCTGGTGTTATTTGTTGGTAAAGTGATGTGCCCGAAGGGCTGACTTGTGTGCTGACTTGCACTATTTGCTTTGCATTCATTTGCTTAATTGTCGGAAAAGGATATTTTCAAAGAGGTTTTTAACTGAGCCAGATATTTTCTAAAGGATTTTTCACGGTTTTACTATTTTCTCAAAGGGTTGCACTGCCCTATATAGCATTATGGAGTGCTTTACGTGTTTTCTTACCGCTCAGTTATTATTTACTCTTATTACTCACTGAGTTAGAGTTGTCACTTTACTCCCTGCACCTCGCAGGCAGTTGCAGGTATTGTTCACCCGGAAACGGGTTAATAGCTGATTGAAGGTATTACTACTGTAGTTGAGCAAGGTGTCCGCCAGCGTTCGCGGCACTGGACTGCATCTTTTGATTCTGAATCTTATTTTGTATATATATTATTGGCCCTGTAGTTGTGTTCAAGTTTATTTAGATGCTCATGACTTGTGACACCCCGGTCGGGTTGTTTTGGGTAGAAATTAACCGCTTTTAATGCCATTAAGTTGTATTTTCTATTCATATATATTTAATAATTGTTAAAGAGACAAATTGGGTTAGTTGGTTGTCCTTGTCTTCATGAGAGGCGCCATCACGATCGGGTTCGAAAAGTGGGTCGTGACAAGTTGGTATTAGAGCCTAGGTTACTAGGTCTCACGAGTCATGAACAGGTTTAGTAGAGTCTCGCGGATCGATACGGAGACGTCTGTATTTATCCTCGAGAGGCTGCAGAACCTTTAGGAAAAACTTTATTTTCTTGGAATTCTTGTCGTGCGTACTTGATTCAGCTCGAGATATAACTTTTGAAATTCCTTCCACACATCTGTATGCGTATGTGGGCGCTCAGTATTGTATGTGCCTTGATGGATTGTGTTTCCCCGATCAAGGGGCGAGATGTGATCTCCGTGAGTTTGATATTAGGCCAGTCTGGAGGACTTGAGGCCGAATCTTGCCTATGGTTGAGCACTGAGGTGTTGATCGTGTGAGCAAGTGTTTTGAACTTATATGTTCAGTATTGTCCTTATTAGCCGGAAGGGCGGTTGGATATCCATGTGATGAGTATGTTAGTGCTGTGAGATGTATCTATATGACTTGGTAGTGACGTATAGGTCTGCGGGATAATAGATGAACTGTTAAGTGTTCATTCCTATTGTGATTTCTTGTGTAGCCCCGAGTTATGAGCTCGTGGAGAATATTTTTGTATCTCCTAGTTGGAAAGTAAAGTGAAATACTTGTGGCGGTATAAGTTCAGACTCAGGAAGACTAAATTGGTTGTATTATGTGTATGACGGTGGATGTGTGCTGAAATACTAAACTGAGGCGAAGCATGTGGGTTATCTCCTGCGGAGTGTTCTTGAGTGGTATGATCCTTATGTGTACGTTAGAAGATCCCATATGTAATTGAAAGGTACGTGTTGTAATTTGAAAATTTGGGTCGCTTAAGAGAGTGGACTCAGCTGATGTGGCGATGAATGCGAGGTTTGTAGAGGATTTCAGTACCAGATGATCTGTGTTTTCATAAACTAGTAGATTATTTGAGTTTAATCTCACTATAATATTGTGGCATCATTAGAGTAAAAGTATTATGGGTTATTGAATGTGTCCTGATAGATAGCTTCGAGCCAAGTTGGGGAGGTTGCTGTTGATTAGCTGATCGCACGATTGTGTTCTATGTTGGTTTCGTTTCGAGGTATACTGGCGGATCAGTCCTGGTTGCAGAAAATGAGTTGAGGATGGCACGAGTGAAGCAAAATTTTGATAAAGGTTATATGATGCTTCGTAGATGTGAGGAAATAATAGGATGTCTTGAGCTGTTGTTGTCAAAGAATGCTCAGTGTATAGAGAAGGAAGATGGTTATTTGTATTGGTGCAAGATCATGTTCGGCAGTGTCAGAGTGCTAGTAAGGCACGAGTGGTTCTGTCCGTTAAGTCAGGTAATTTACAGTTGTATAAGAGTGAATGACTCTCGAGAATGGTGTTATTGTGTTCAAGATTTTGCATGTAATAATCAGGTGTCTTAAGGTGGTGTATGTGGTTAGAGATTGTATTTTTATTGGGAAAGGTCAAGAATTGTGGCATTTTATGTTGATTATGGGATCCTATGTATCGGTATCTGGAAAGTCAAGGTAACGAATTCAAATTCCTAGGAAGTTCTTTGGGGTAAGGTATTCTGGAATGTGGTAGTTCTGGGCACGGTTGAGAGAGTATTCAGTGGCCTATGGGTCTTAGACAGTGTGGTCTTATGTTCGAATCTCGTGTGGTAAACCTGGGTTAAGTTATTGTGATGCTACAGTGAGGTAGAGATATCAAGTTGATGATGAATCAGAAGGGAAATTAGATAGACGGAATAGCTTGATGGTGGACCGAACCGGAATGGTAAAGATATGATTAATTCTTTGTGTGTGTTCGAGGCAATGAGTCCGTACAGGTATTTTGCAGCAAAGCTTTTGAGTTTTGACAGCTTGTTTAGCTTGGTCTAGTTAGAAGGATTCAATCCTGACAGTTTAGCTTGTACAAATGGAATTGGCAAAGATGTTCTTGATGGGTTTTACCGTGGTTTGAAGATGAGTATATTTTCTATGGGTATGCGAAGCATGGAGTGTGCAATGATTTTCCTTCTAAATGGGATCAATGAAAGTTCTTGACTAGTTGAGTGCGTCGATGTCTACGGCGCGGAAGGGAGATAAAAGTTCTCATGTTATCCTTGGAGGGTATGGTATATGCGGTATGTTGTAGAGGACCGAGACTGGAGTGTGCGAGGTTTCGGTTCAGTTCTAAAAAGAAGTTCATAAAATTCTTAGGCAACAGGTAGCCTCAGGTAATCAAGGAAATGATACTGCTAATTAGAAGTGATTTGACGAGAGTATATGTCTCGGAAGAAGGGTAATGTGATTAGACTGATGATACTACAATAGTATTGCGGTGCTTTCTGGCTAGATCGACTGCTGATATTTGAGTGTGTTTGATGGCACAGGGGAGTTTTAGAATATCCTTCCTGAAATGACTGGGTACTTGAGGTGTAATATGTATTCATACTGTGGAATTTGGGATCAGGTGCAGTGATTCGTGTGCTATATGGAGTTGGAGACTGGGAGTTCTCAGGTTCAGACTATGTAGCGGTTGTGGATCGTGTGTATTGGTACCGTTAGCGGCTATTGGGATTTGGAAGCCCGAGTGGATCTTTCTTGGCTTGATATATTAGACTTTGGATACGATATTGTAGTTTAGATGGATTGTCTCAGTGTTGGGCTATTCTAGACTATTGTACTATGGGTTATGTTGGAAAATGCCACAGGTTGCATGGCGGAGTGCATCAGATTATGTTCTAGCAGAGTGGTTGTATTCCAAAGATCAGCGGACGACTGGGAAGGATCGCTTTCCTTAATTGGGCCTTGGTGGCAGATATCAGTGTAGAGGTTTCTACCATTGACTCAGTTCCAGTATTGAGGGACTCTTTTTGGATGCGTCCTTGTGGCCGGGCATGTCGCCGGGTGGGACTGTGGATTTTAGTATTTATTTGGTATCGGGCACCATATCGTACGACTCCAGCAGGAGTTAAAGTAGTGGAAGGAGCAACTTCAGGCTTCTTGGTAATGAGTTCGTTGGTAAGATGACTGGATACGTGTTTAGCTTGAGTTGGCTTGGTTGGCCCCGAGTTATATTGTTGAGGGATAGGTTGATTCGATTGTTCTTGAACTTGTTAGTGATCTGGGGAGATATACGAGTTGCTTTTTCTATGCTGTGAGACGTTATGATTAGTTGGATGTGGGCACTTGTGGTGCAGTTCTATTGGGGATTCATAGTGGAAGTCGAGCGGGAAGAGTAATTGAGTGTTGCTCGGTAAATGGAGTATTGGTTATGGCCTATCAGGTTGCGTGACGTATGTTATTTGTTTCACCGTGGGTGTAATGAATTGCTTTAGTTTCAGACATCAAATATGCGCGACTGTCGATTTTGAGCATAACGACTTGAGGTGTTTCATGTGTAACAATGTTTGGATAAGATCACGCATTGTAGCGAGGCTACGTGGAGTTATGACCTTTCGGGGTAGATTCATGTGTTATGTTTTATGATGTGAGACGGAGTCTCATCCTGGTGTTGTGATGGTATTGATGAGCTTGAGGTACAGCTCTTTCGTTTGAGCTATTTGTCATGATTCGAGTATGTTCAGACCATTTCTTGTTGGTGCGCGTATTAGGAAAGTGTGGCTTAGGCCGGTGTTGAGGTGTCATATCACCAGAATGGTGTATTGGATTCAAGGTGATCGTTAGAGTCATTAATGAATATGAACAGATTTGATCTCAGCTTGTTAGAAGGATAATATCGAGGTTCGGCTCGGAAATCTATTGTGGCAATAGTCAAGAAGGAAGTGGCTTCATGTATGGGTGATCTGAGGAATGGTTACGGTTTATCGTGTGTTTTATTTATCGTTGGCAGTATATGAAAGCGTTGGAATAAGACTCTAGCTAATAAGAGCTTACTACCGGTATTTGAGTATTGTGGGCAACTGCTGTGAATAGAGACTATCGTTTTGAGTGTTGGATTGTGTGGTATATTGTATGATTTCACCTAAGGTTGCAGGCGTGGTTTATTACAGCTGGTTCGGGTTTATTCTGGGTATGACTTCGGAAAGTGCAATGTGGTCCTACGATTTATGGTTTAGATGGACTATGAAATTTTAGCTGTGTTGTATTATCGGACCTATGTGAGATAGGGTGATGTGGGATCACCTCGGGTATATGCTTAGTAAGGTCATTCAGATATTTGTTGGCTTCTAGTACAACTCTGGGTAAGCTCGAGGATGAGCGATTGTTTAAGTTAGGGAGGATGTGATGACCCGACCCATCGTCTCATGTGTAACAGCTCCATTTTTCCCGTTTATTGCTTCTTAATATTTCATTATCGGTATGTGGTGTGTGAGAGTTGATTTGGATTGGTTTTGAAAAGAAATGAGGCACTTAGTCTCTTTAAGGAAGACTTAAGTTGGAAAAGTCAACCAGACGTTGACTTATGAGTTAGAGGGCTCGGATGTGATTTCCAGTGATTCGGTTAGCTTCGGGGGATGATTTGTGACTTAGGAGCGTGGCCGGAAGTCATTTTTGAGGTCCGGTGTAGAATTAGGCTTGAATTGGCGAAGTTAGTATTTTGGCAAATTTCGGTTGATGGGTGAGATTTTGATCCGAGGGTCGGAATGGAATTCTGAGAGTTGTTGTATCTTTGTTGGGTGATTTTGGATATGTGTGCAAATTTTCAGGTCATTCGGACATCATTTGGTCGGGTTTTTGATCGAATGTGCATTCCGGAAGTTTCTGAAGAACTTGTGCTTGAATCCGATTTGAATTGATGATTTTAGTGTGTTTGATGTGTTTTGAGGATTGGAATAAGTTTGAATAATGTTTTAGGAGGTGTTGGTGCTTTTGGTTGAGGCCCCGGGAGCCTCGGGGTGATTTCGGGTGGCTATCGGATGGTTTTTGGAGTTAATTGCAGGTTCAAATTTGCGTGTACCTGTTGGTTTCGCACTTGCGGTTATTGGACCGCAGGTGCGATTTCGCTGAAGCGGTTTGAGGAGCGCAAAAGCGGAAGTCTTGGCCTTTGCAATATTCCGTAGGAGCGGAAAGAGTACCGCATAAGCGGTCCTGCAGAAGCGAGCTGGGCCTCGCAAAAGCGGAAATAGGAATCCTGGTCAGGTTCCGCAGAAGCAAAGCGGGGACCGCAGAAGCAGTAGGTGCCTTAAGTGAAAAGTCCGCAAAAGCGGGCATGGACCACATATGTGGAAGTCGCAGAAGCGGTGATTTATGCCCAGAAGCGAAAATGCCTGACAGTTAAGTGAAATTAATCTTCTTTGCGAATTTTTGAGAGAACATAACATTTCCACTTCGGACTAAGAGGGTTTTGGGCGATTTTGAAGAGAGTTTCGAGAGCTTTCATCAGGTATGTATTCTTGGACTTAGAATACGTTATTATGGTGTAAAATCATGGATTAACACTGAAAACCCAAGGAATTAAAGGTTAAAAATGGAGGTTAGGGCTTGAAACCTAAGAGAGTTAAACTAGGGATTTGAGAGGTCTAATGGACTCCGATTCTTGTGAATTTGATATGTATAGACTTGTGGCGAGATGAGGAACATTTTGGAATAAAAATTTCTGACTTTCGAGAAGTGGGCTCGGGGCTCGAATTTTGCTAGTTTCGAGATTTTTGCTATTTCTCGATTGTTTTCGATTGGGTAATGTTCCCTTAGCATATTGTGATATATTCGCTCTGATTTTGGTTAGATTCGACACGCGTGGAGGCCGATTTGAGGGGAAAAGGCATCGCGAGCTAGAGATTTCACCGATTCGAGGTAAGTAATACTTGTAAATGATATCCTTAGGGTTTGAAACCCCAGATTTGCACCTCATAGTGCTATATTGAGGTGACTTGCACGCCGGATAGCAAGCGTGGGGTAGAGCACCGTTGGGAATTGTGACTTGGTCTGTCCCGATTGATGAAATTACTACGTATTTGACTGAAACTACTTGTTATCATCATGATTTGGGCTGATTGCCATGTTTTGGGCTTCGTGCCGATTATTTGAATCCTTTAGGGAATATTATCACTGTTTCCATGATACTTAGCATGTTAAATGATTTCAGTCCTGAGTTAAACACTTTTTTGAAATGTCTAGTCATACTTCTAAGGTTTTAAAAACTTAAACTATATTTCTAACGTTTGGAGCTGAGAACTATTACTTGACATCGCCCTAGTGGCTCACATGCATATTCTGGACTGAGGATGGATCGGGCTGCACGCCGCAATAGTGTGATATTGATATTGCGCTTGGGCTGTAGGAGCCCCTCCGGAGTCTAAACCCCACAGTGAGTGCGGGTACCCAAACAGATCGGGTTGTACGCCGCAATGGTCATGTGCATTGAATTGCATTCATGCATTGGTCCCTGTTTGTACTACGTGTCATGACATTCCACACTCTCATATCATTGGCATCCATGCCACTTCTTGCACTGTTGACCAGATACCCTGTTGTTATTTGTTGGTGGAGTGCTGTGACCGAAGGGCTGACTTGTGTGCTGACTTGCACTATCTGCTTTGCATTCATTTGCTTAATTGTTGGAAAAGGATATTTTCAAAGAGGTTTTTAACTGAGCCAGATATTTTCTAAAGGATCTTTTACGGTTTTACTGTTTTCTCAAAGGGTTGCACTGCCCTATATAGCATGATGGAGTGCTTTACGTGTTTTCTTACCGCTCAGTTATTATTTACTCTTATTACTCACTGAGTTGGAATACTCACTTTACTCCCTGCACCTCGCGTGCAGTTGCAGGTATTGTTCACCCGGAAGCGGGTTAATAGCTGATTGAAGGTATTACTACTGCAGTTGAGCAAGGTGACCGCCAGCGTTCACGGCATCGGACTGCATCTTTTGATTCTGAATCTTATTTTGTATATATATTATTGGCCCTGTAGTTGTGTTCAGGTTTCTTTAGATGCTCGTGACTTGTGACACCCCAGTCGGGTTGTGTTGGGTGGAAATAAACCGCTTTTAATGCCATTAAGTTGTATTTTCTATTCATATATATTTAATAATTGTTAAAGAGACAAATTGGGTTAGTTGGCTGGCCTTGTCTTCATGAGAGGCGCCATCACGACCGGGTTCGAAAAGTCGGTCGTGACAACCTCCTTGTCAAGATTCATCTCATGGTCCTCTGATAGGTGCCACAAATTTTTTCGGCGTACTCAAAAAAGACAACGGACTCTAATGGAATTTCGAGTGCATCCGATGCCTTAAAAGAACTAAAAGAATATTTGTCTTTGCCCCACTACTCGCTAAGGCGGAACCTGAAGAATATATCCTTATCTACCTGGTCGTGTATGGTGTTGCGGTAAGTGTAGTCCTGGTCCGAGAAAATAAAGGTACGCAGTGTCCAATCTACTATATTAGCAAAACTTTGGTCGACGCTGAAACGAGGTACCCCCACCTCGAGAAGCCAGCCTTAGCCTTGGTTGTAGGTTCATGAAAGCTTAGACCCTATTTCCAATGCCACCCCATCTCAGTGGTCACAACCTTTCCTCTAAGATGTATTCTGCACAAACCCGAGCTATCGGGTAGGTTGGCCAAATGGGCCATAGAGTTGATTGAACACGATATAACCTATCAACCGCGAATAGCGATAAAGTCGTAAGTATTTGCGGACTTAGTAAGCAACTTCAGTGCAAAGATAATGCCTGAAGTCGAAAGGGAATCAACAAGTACTTCCCCTAAAATCGATGACCAAAACTACACGGGGCCGGGGCCGAAGAAGAAGCAGCAGTCTGTACAAACTCGCCTACAGTCACTATTAAAGAAGACTCAGTCGAGGCACCCGGTTGACGTAAAGCAGGGGTGGGAGCCTTCACTTTTCTTGGAACCCTCCGTTCTAACGACAAAGAAAACCCACATAAATGAAAAAGAATGCCATTACGGTCGAAATAGCTGAAGATTGAAACTTGACTTATCGGTTGAGGAAGGTTCACGTCAAAATTTCTTATTGAACGATGACTATTTACGGATCCCCACCATATGGGGAAAAATATGATCCACCCAGTCATGAATATTGTTGACCAACGAAGGAGGATCCTTCTTTGCTGCACAAAAAGAAGAATGATCAAGTCACCAAAGAAAGAACAAATGATTAGTTAACAAAACACTTATGAGGGAAGTTCCATTCCTCGGGGAATCCACTAGGGTTCGCCACCAGGTGCTCGGTTTTGATGTAGAAATAGTTCACCCAAAATTGATGATTTGTATTATCGTCCATTTTTACCACCGGTCCTTTAGTCTTGCGATGACGGAGATATATCATCGTACCTCGGTGAAAGCTTGGTGCGAAAGGATGTAGCAAATGGCGGATAGAAATTCCACGGTCATCCAACTCTGCAAACTTTATCAACGTAATAAAGAGTTTATAGATGTAAGGAGAAAGATATGATGGACATATGTCGTAGTAGCGGCAAAATTCCTATGCAAACGGGGGAAGGGGAAGAGAATAACCCATTTGAAATGGGTACGCATAAAGTGCGCAATACCCAAGATGGTGAATGTGAATCACATCGTTCCCAGGTGGGACCAAGTCGATGTGAGAAGGGATGTTGTACTTGGCCTTTAGCCCAGCAAGATGGACCGCTCCCATCTCGGATTTTACAGTATCACGACCCAAATTCCATAGCAGGCCGTGATGGCGCCCAACACCGTTGTTAGGCAAGCCAACACTGATCGTATAGTGAGGCTTCATTTTAGTAGTTAGTACGTGATAAATTCCATTATAGATTTAAGAAATTTATCGTTTTAAAAGCTTAAGCATATTTAAGTGAAAGAAATAAATGTGAATCTCAATCATGAAGACAAGCCAAAATATCATAGTTCTACTAATGTGTGTGCCAAGACCTGGTGTCACAAGTGTGTGGGAAATCTAGTAAAATATACAAAACTATACTATCCTACTGTCTGAAAAAGAAATAGACAGAAAAATAAAGGCAAAAGGGAGACTCCAGCTGCTGCAGATCAGCTGGGAAGGGTATCTCAACGGAAAGTCTCGAGCTGAGATGACCATTCTATATGCCGGACTGATGACCAGATGCATTTGCCTCAAAGCCTATACAATCAAGTATACAAGCGCATCATGAGTACATAAAAATAATGTACCCAGTAAGTATCTCGCCTAACCTCGTCGAAGTAGTGATGAGAGATTGACTTTGACACTTACTAGGCCAGCAACTATAATAATATGAAGTTCAACATATTTAATTCACGGTGTAGGTAGATAACAACAAGCTCATAACAGAATAATTATTGAAAAACCTTTCATCCAATTAATAAAACTAAGAACTTTTCTCATTTTAGTTAGTGACCTTCCTAGCAATAAGTCATACAAATTATAAGGGTTACGATTCTACTATTACACACAAGTACCACTGAGGACGATCGGCCTGATCCAACATCAAAGTAAAATGTGCACCGCCGAGAGTCAAACGTCACGAACCATAGATACATATATTCACTCCGCTCGTGAATCATACATGCGACGCGGTAAAAGCATAACCCCGCTCGTGAATCATATGTGCAACGCGGTAAACATAATTTTCATCATTTAAACTCAATGATTCTTCAATTCCCGTTTTACAAAAAAAAATGAATACAATTCACTTGAAGCCTGTAAATCTTTAGATTTCCTTGAACTTACTTCCTTTCATACCATTAGCATATATAAGCAATTAATAGCGACCACGAAGCATGATGTGACCTAGAACTACTCGGACATAATATGAATAGTAGTTACATACGGGCTCTCGTTACCTCGTATGTACATAGCCTCCACAATTAATCATATATTAATTAAGTTCACCTATGGGGCCATTTCCCTCTACAAGATTAGAAAAGAGACTTACCTCGTTTCTGTGATGATCCAAAGGGTCATCACCTGTTTCCTCATTCATTCTGTGCTTTCGAGGCCTTGAAAACCTTACTTTTAGTTACCTTGATTGGTGTGCGCAGTCCGGGCGCGTAGCCGAAAAGCTTTTATGTTGAAATATGTGCATTCTGTGAAAAATTTGAAGAATTTTGATATTAATATGATTAACGTTGACTTTGGTCAACGTTTTGGGTAAACGGACCCGGACCCGGACCCGTAATATGATGGTCCCGGAGGTTCCGTAGAAAAATATGGGACTCGGGCATATTCCCGAAATTGAAATCCGAGGTCCCGATCCCGAGAAATGAATTTTTGAAAGTAATTGTTTTTCTGAAAATGATATGAAAATTTGAAATGAAAATGAGTTAGAAAACATTGGTATCGGGCCCGTATTTTGGGTCCGGCGCCTGTTACAAGTCTTAAATATGTGTTAAGCGCTTTCTGAGAAGTTTGGTCGAAATTGGACGTCATTTGACGTGTTTTGGACCTAAATATCTAAAATTTGAAGTTTGATGAAAAACTGATGATTTTGAGGTTTGATTCCTCATTTATGATGTTGTTTTGGCGATTTGATCTCACGGATAAGTTAGTAGGATGTTGTTGAGTTAGTGTGTATGATTGGTTGGGAACCCTGAGGGCTCGGGAGTATTTCGGAGGTGTTATGGGGTGTTTTGAACTTAGGAGAAGTAGCAAATTTTCTGCAATTTTTGCACAGTTCTTGGCTTCTTCGCATTTGCGGCCTCCAGCTCGCGTTCGCGTACCTGTAGGATCCTCTTATTCGCGTTCGCGTAGTATTCTCCCGCGTTCGCATAGTTCAGCCTCCCCCTTCACCGCATTCGCGAGTCCCCTAACGCGTTCGCGTATAACCAAAACCACCCGGACCCCGGTCATTCTTCTACGCGTTCGCGATTAGCATCTCGTGTTCGCGATGCCTTGACCCATTTTCCCTTTGCGAACGCGGCCCCTTTCCCGGGAAGGGAAATTTTGCATTATGAATTTTTAAGTTCAAAACAATAGCCATTACGGGATTATTCCCATTTTTTATAAACCTTGTCTTCTCCACAGCACATAGGCGATTCTTAGAGCTATTCTTCACCAAAGCTTCATAGGTAAGTGTTCCTAACTTCATTCCCTCTTAATTTCTTCAACTAATCACTAAATTCCTAGCCTTAAATTATGAAATCAAAGTAGAATTTAGGGGTTTTGGGTAGAGTTAGGGTTTTGGGGATTTTGGGTGATTAAACCTCAATTTGGGGTTGAATCTTAAAACAAATTATATATTTGAACTCGTGGGGTTATGAGTGACTAGGTTTTGGTCCGAGCCTCGTGTTTGGACCATGTGGGCCCGGTGTTGAATTTTGGTATTTTTGGAAGAATGCTAGGAAATTCATATTTAGGCTATGGGATGTTGACAATGAGTCTTTATTGATATGATTGAATTAATTATGCCTAGATAGCATTGTTTCGGTGTCGGATTATAGAGGGAAGGCGGTATTTGAGGATTGATTGCTATTCTTTGGACCGAGGTAAGTGTTTGATCTAACTCTGGCTTGAGGGAATAGGATTAGAGTTTTATTAATTGGTAATTGCTAAATGATCGAGTAAGGTGTATAGGCATGTGACGAGTATCTATACACCGGTGTCTAGCATGACCGTGGGTCCTTGTTTTGTACTTATTATGATATTTCTGGGACTTTTCCATGCTAATTGATGAATTCTACATAATGTGAAGAGTATGAGGATTAGATATAAATTGTAAATTCTTTGGAGTGTTGGCTCGAATGATAAAAATACTATTGAGTAAGAAATAAAAGAAATGGAAAGAGATATGATTAATCCCTTGCTGGGATGGTTTGAGTATATTGATTATCTCCTTTGCCGGGATGTGAAAGTTGTTATTGTTGCTCCTTTGCCGGGATTTAGCTGTTTATCTGTGTTTTCCCTTGCCGGGATTATTTTGTGTATTATATATTATGAAATGGGATCGTGTGGCACGCCGACCACATATATATTGTGAAATGGGATCGTGTGGCACGCCGACCACTTATATATTGTAAAATGGGATCGTGTGGCACGCCGACCACTTATATATTATGAAATGGGATCGTGTGGCACGCCGACCACTTATATATTATGAAATGGGATCGTGTGGCACGCCGACCACTTACATATTATGAAATGGGATCGTGTGGTACGCTGACAACTTATATATTGTGAAATGGGATTGAGTGGTACGCCTACCACGTGATATTATGAAATGGGAGCGAGTGGTACGCCTACCACATAACATTATGAAATGGGGGCGAGTGGTAAGCCTACCACGTGATATTATGAAATGGGAGCGAGTGGTATGCCTACCACGTGATGTTATAAAATGAGATCGAGTTGCATGCCTGCAACGAGAGGAAATTGAAACGAGTGAGAGTGGTTTGTTTTCCCTTATTATGTGTTAGAAGGACTCAGATGTAGTTTCCTTGTTATTCTTGATATTCCGTTTTATCTGCTACCCCATAAGCATATTCCCCTCCCAGTTATAATTGTTTACTTTCCGCTATTATTTTGTTGTACTTGTATATATATCTGCACAGGTTATTCTGGTAGTCCGGTCTAGCCTCGTCACTACTTCGCCGGGGTTAGGCCAGGCACTTACCAGCACATGGAGTCGGTTGTGCTGATGCTACACTCTGTGCATCTTTTTGCACAGATCCAGGAGCAGCTTTTAGGCCACAGCAGTAGTATATTGATCGGGAGCTGACTTCAGTCCAGAAACTTACGAGGTAGCCTAGCTGGCATTCGCAGGTCGAAGTCTCTTTCCATATTTTCGGTTTGTTTTCATTGTATCGAGACAGATATTATGTATTTTTTTAATTCAGACTTGTTTGTAGCACTCTTTAGTGGTTCGTGAGGTAGGGACTCCAGTCTTGGGTAGAGAAATATTAACTTCCACATTTTGGGTTTCAAGTTATTTAAGTTTTAACAGACTTCCACTTTATTTAAAGATTCGTTATCTTATTATTGTTATGTTGTTATCCAAATATGTTTAAATGCTTGGCTTGCCTAGCTCCGACAGTAGGCGCCATTACGACTCTCGATAGTGGAAAATCCGGATCGTGACAGTTTTGAGCCTACTTCCAACTCAAGAATGCGTCCAAACTCTCAAACCGGAGCTACACAATCTGAAACTATTCGAATAGTGTAAGAGTCCATTATTATAGGCTTACAAAATTTTTAGCTACTAAAGCGATTATCCAACCCCAACGGCAAGGTTCCAAAAATTCAACCCCGAGTCCACGTGCCCGAATTCCGAAAATTTTTGAAGGAAGTTGTTACCCATAACTTAAGGATCAAGAATATATGATTTTTACTTCATTCCATAACGAATTTTGTGGTTAAATCACCGCTTTTATCAAAACCCTACTCTAATCCCATAATTTTTACTAATCTTTATGTGTTAATCTACCCCAAAACTCAAGTATTAAACTCACTTAAGTAGAAATAACTTACCTCACAAATGCTAGGTTGAAATCCTCTCTTTGGAAGATTTCAAATCGCCCAAGTGTAGAAATGAAACGAAATAAATGGCCTAAGTCCCATTTTTAAACGCTGAGCCCAAGCCTCTGATGTTGCATTTGCAACATCAGGTTTGCAAATGCGATGGTCGCAATTGCGACAAAATCATCGCAATTGCGAACCTGGGCTCCCGCTGCAAGGGTCGCAAATGCGATAAAAGGGTCGCAAATGCGACCAAAGTGTCGCAAATGCGATCATGGCCCAGTTCAGGCTTCTTCGTAATTGCGAAGATTCCTCGAAAATGCGAACAAATCCTTGCATTTGCGAGACCCGCAACAGTTGCTTAGAAATACCAGAAAATTGGAGCGTTTTCACTCTCAACCCACGTCCGAAACTCACCTGAGCCCTCGGAGCTTCACACCGAATACTCACACAAGTCTAACAACATCGTACAAACTTGCTCGTGCGATCAAATCGCCGAAATAACATCTAAAATTATGGATTTAACACCAAAACACATGAAATCCTTAAGAACATTTGAAATTCCTATTCTTACAACCGGACGTACGAATCACGTCAAATAAGTTCCGTTTCTCACCAAATTTCACAGACATGACTTAAATATTATATTAAATTTGTACAGGGCTCCGGAACTAACATTATGGCCCGATGCCAACATGATCAAACGTTATTCAATTTCTTTAAATGCTTAGATTTTCTATTCAACAAATTTTAACAAAAATTAATTACTCGGGCTAGGGATTTCGAAATTCGATACCGGGCATACGCCCAAGTCCCATATATAACTACAGACCCTCCGAGACTGTCAAAACACAAGTCCGGATCCGTTCATTAAAAACGTTGAGCGAAGTCAACTAAAATCACTTTTTAAGGCAAAAATTATCATTTTCTCTAATTTTTCACTCAAAGGCTTTTTCGGAAATGCACCCGGACGGTGCACGCAGATCGAGGAGAAGTGGGATGAGGTTTTGAAGGCCTCAGGATCCCGAATTGGGTTCTAAAATGCGAGATGACTTTTTGGGTCATCACATACGGGCTCAGGATGGTCCGTAGGTGATTTCGAGAAATCCGACCTGGTCCTATAACCACTAGATTTGATCTCTCTGCATTTGAATAATAAGAGTTTTACATCTTTTTTCCACAGTACGAAGGGCATAAGTGGTACTCTATTTATTTACACAATTAGGTCATTTATAAGTAAATTACTGGTATATCTTTTGATTAACATGAATGGATACCTTAGTAAAAATCGTACAGACTCTAGCTATCACGAGTTAAACTACATTAGTAGTATCAATAAGGTTGTTAAAATGTTATGTTTTGAACAAAATAAAAATATCTTCATTTTGAAATTTCATTGGACTCAACTAGAGTAATGTATTATTGGAATCATCTTCTTTCAATCAAAGAGCTATTTCAAAGATTCTCATGTTTATAGCTCGCAAGGAAAAGGATCCCAAAAAATTTATCGGAACTTAATTATATTGAAGTTTTCTATTTCAATCAACGGCCTCTTACCAAAAGATACTAAGGACGAGCTAGTGAACCTTTTATTTTATTTTATTATTTGTCCCTCCTATGTTTATTTGTTTTTTCTTTACCGGTCATAGAAGAAGCGATTTTGTTAATTAAGTTTATCAATTACTTATTATATTTTATGTGGTAGGATGATAAATTAATAAAGCGGAATGAATAGTGTATAAAGTTTCTATGCAATCACTAGATCAAAAACAAAAGCATAGCTGATTGATTGGGCGAAAAACTTGAATAAACACCTTGAAACAGCCTCCAAACTAGCTTTATGCTTTTCTACCATTGTTATGTGTCAGCTCAATATAAAACTTGCCCGTCACTACTGCATAACATTATTGCAAATGTTGCAAATGTTGCAAATGTCCAAATAAACGAGAGAATACCAAAAAAATTAAAGGCGAATTCGAGCTTTGAAAATTTTTAGGTTCTAAATTGGCTGTCAAACCGATAATTCATTTTACTAAATTTAAAAGTAATTACATATTAATATTTATTTAGTATCTATCTATATATTAAAAGGAGAGTAGTATGCATTGTGTTTAAGTCAAGTGACATGCTAAAATGAAGTTACTTGGCAATTTTAAGACAACATTAATAATTAAAAATTATAAATAGAAATATAATTAATGGAAGTAGTTGAATGAATCTTATACATAATTTAAATATATCTTAGACAAATCTAATATATATATATATATATATATATATATATATATATATATTTATATTGACCCCCTCCTAGACTTTCTTCTATATTATCTAGAAATATGAAGGTAAAAAAAATTAATTAAAAACTATAAAATAAAAAATATAGGAAGATGTGAATTGCGATAACCTATGATTATTTATAATTTGAAGTAAGTTAAAATATAAAATAAAACTAACATTTACTTAAGATATTTAATATTGTGTTTAAAAAATAAAAAAATCAGGTAGCAAAATAAGATCTTACATAAAATAAATAAATTATTTATAAGGTAAGAAATAATTAAATAATCAATAAAATATTTTAATAATAAAATCATATTGATATTGATAAATGAGGAAAACGAATATTTATACTCAAATATTACTAGAAATTTAGATATTGCATGTTCAAACAACAAAGAATATATTTTTTATGATTAATATCTGAATTGAGTACGATTAATTTATGTTTGAACGCATAATTTTTTGAGAATGCAGTCTAATTTAGAAAATAGAAAGAATTATTGAATTTGAGATGATATTTATTTTATGAAATATGATAAGAAAATCATATTTTGGAACATGAACAATAAAGTCAAAATTACTCTTGAAATAATTTTTAATTTGTATCTAAATTATATTAGAATGAGTGTAGTAGAAATAGATATTAAATTCAAACAAGCTAATGAAAATCCATATTAAAATGTAATAATATTAGGTATTATATAATATAATAAAAAATTAATGAATAAATAGAGAAAAAATAAAAATTAATATTTTTATCATAGAGAAAAAAGGATAAAATTTATTTATATTTAAGATGAGAAAGTTTTGGTTGTAGGTAAAAATAATAATATAAAAATTAATTAAAATCGCGCGCAAGCTCGCCCCTTTATGTTATGGAAGAGTTGAGCTTATTGCGGGGCTGGTTATTTAGAGCCAGCAGTTGACTGTCAGATTTCGTCCCGCAACTAGAAGAAGATAGCTTCGGGATGTAGTTGAATTTATAGTAGGGAAGAGAATGTATGAAAAAATAAAGGTAGTGTGGGGATACTTACAGTTTAAGATATTTTAGAATAAATAAATTAAATAGTTAAATTATATTTAAAAATATTGCTAATAGATTTAAATAATTACAAATTATGAATAAGATGATACAAACATAAAAATATATTAAATTTTATGAATGAAAAAATGTATTTATTAAGCACTAATAAAAGGATAATAAGCAAGATATTAAGTTAATTACTAAGCTAACAAAAGACTATATGATAGTATAATAATGTTAAATAATAAATAATACAATAACTGTAAGCAAAGAACAAAAAGGAAAAGAATTTGCGTAACAATGATGTAATGAATAAGAAATATTTGACTTTCGGATAAAAAAAGAGTGATAGTAAGAATTTTATTAAAATAATATGATCTAATATGCTCAAACAAGACAAATCACAACATGACATGTTTAGTATTCCAGATAGTGAAGGAAATGCAAGTACTAAAGTCAAGGGGTTAGGTTGCCACAAATGCAATAAAAAATAAGTTTTTCACTATGAGATTTGAACAATAATTTCATATCTTGTGTGACGACCCAAAGGGTTATCACCGGATTTTTCTCTTTTTCCGCGCTTCGGAGGCCTTAAAAAAACCTCACTTTTACTTGCCTCGACTTGCGTGCGCAGTCCGGGCATATAGCCGGAAGGCTTAAATATGAATTATGTGTGAAAAATGATGAATTTTGATATTAATATGATTAAAGTAAACTTTGGTCAACATTTTGGGTAAACGGACCCGGACCCGAGATTGGATGGTCCCGGAAGGTCCGTAGAAAAATATGGGACTCGGGCATGTGCCCGGAGTCGAATTTCGAGGTCTAGAACCCGAGTAAAAGAATTATTCTGTTAAATTATTTTTCTAAAATTATTAAGAAAAATGGGAATGAAAATTGATTAAAAGACTATGGTATCGGGCTCGTATTTTTGTTCCGACGCCCGGTACAGGTCTTAAATATGTGTTAAGCGCCTCCTGTGAAGTTTGGTTGAAAACGGACGTCGTTTGACGTGTTTCGGACTATAAGTTCCAAATTTGAAAGTTTAGGAAACTTAGAAGAAAATCATGTGTTTTGAGGCTTGATTCTATGTATATGATGTTATTTTGGCGATTTGATCGCACGAGTAAGTCCGTAGGATATTTTTGAGGTTGTGTACATGTTTGTTTTGGAGCCCCGAGGGCTCGGGTGAGTTTTGGATAGGTATCGCATTGCATTTTCCATTTTTTTAAAAATCTGGTATGCTGGCTTCTGTGATTTTCGCAAATGTGAAGGGAGGACTCGCAATTGCGAGGTCGCAAATGCGAGCATTGCTTCGCAATTGCGAAGTCTGAGAAACTCGGGCACTATCGCAAATGCGATGGTTTGGTTTGCAAATGCGAAAGTCACCAGGCCTGCCTAGTTTCGCAAATGCGAAGTTCCCCATCGCAATTGCGACGTGAGTGGCTCGCAAATGCGAGACCTTGTTCGCAAATGCGAGACCTTGTTCGCAAATGCGAAGGTCTCGTTCATGGCCTGGCTTCGCAAATGCGAAGCAAAGTCCGCAATTCCCACTTTTTGGTAGGGGTTCGCAATTGCGAACCCTTGTTCGCAATTGCGACATCAGAGACTCAGCAGATTAATACTTAGTCGAATTTTTACCTCATTTCTTCATTCTTTCAAAACACAAACTCCATAGGCGATTTTTCAAGCACAAACCTTCTTCCAAATCATTTGTAAGTCAACTTTTACTTAATTTCTTCAATCTCTAACATCATTAAACATGTTTTTATCTTAAAATCAAGGATTTCCATGGGTGAAAATGGGGATTTTGGGTAGAACCTAGGTTTTCTTAAAATTTGGGATTTGGACTTCAATTTGAGGTCCGATTTCAAAACAAATCATAGATATGAACTCTTGGGGGAAAGGGTAACCGGGTTTTGGTTCGAACCTTGAGTTTTGATCACGTGGGCCTGGGGGAATTTTGGGAATTTTTGAGTAAAATTTGGAAAATTTATTTTCATGCATTCAAGTTGATTCAATTAGCATTTGTGATACATTCAAGTAATTTGTGACTAGATTCGAGCGGTTTTGTGGTGAATTCAAGGGGTAAAGCTACACTAGACGCTTGAGTGGATTTTTGGAGCAATTGAGGTAAGTGTTTAATCTAACCTTGGCTTGAGGGAATAGCATTAGAGTGTTATTAATTGCTAATTCTTAAATGACCGAGAACGGTGTATAGGTATGGTGATGAGTATCTATACATCGGTGTCTAGCATGACCGTGGGTCTTTGTTGGTACTTGTTTTGGTATATTTTGGGACTCTTCCAAGCTAATTAATGATTTCTACATAATGTGAAGAGTTTGAGGATTAATTACGAATTGTGAATTCTTTGGAGCGTTGGCTCGAACGATAAAAATATTATTGAGTAAGAAATGAAAGAACTGGGAAGAGATGTGATAAATCCCTTGCCAGGATGGTTTGAATATATTAATTGTCTCCCTTGCCGGGATGTGAAAGTTGTTGTTACTGCTCCCTAGCCGGGATTTAGTTGTTTATTTGTGTTTTCCCTTGCCGGGACATTTCGTGTTATTATTTATTTTCCTCGCCCGTTTAGTTGTCATCGCTGTTTGGGTGAGGAAGAGTGATAATGCCCGAAAGGTCATTCCATGCCATTGTTGATTATATTTGCACGAAGGGTCATTCCGTGCCATGTTTTGATTATTTATGCACGAAGGGACATTTCGTGCTCCGATTTGACTATAAGTGCACGAAGGGTCATTCCGTGCCATGAAATAAGAGCTATGTGAGGGAAAGCACGAAGGGTGATGTTGTGCATTTTATTTGATTGTTTTGGGTGAGAATGAGAGTAAAAGCACGAAGGTTGATGCCGTGCAACTGTTGATTTCCCTGTTTTTTTTTAATTATTGTTGTGCCCTGTTTCTTACTTAAGTTGATGACTTTTATATCCGGATTGTACTCCCCTATAGAATGCTTCCCTCCCCTTTTTAACTGTTTAGTTTTCGGTATTCTTTCCTTTTATTACATAGATATATATATTGAACTGCACAGGTTGATTTGATAGTCCTGTCTAGCCTCGTCACTACTTCGCCGGGGTTAGGCCAGGCACTTACCAGCATATGGGGTTGGTTGTGCTGATGCTACACTTTTGTGCTTTTTGCACAGATCACAGTACCAGAGCAGCTTTTGGACCACAGCAGTAGCATACTGAGCGGGAGCCGACTTCAGTCCAGGGACCTACGAGGTAGCCTAGCTGGCGTTCGCAGGTCGAAGTCCCTTTCTATATTTTCTGTTTGTTTTCATTGTAGCGAGACAGACATTATGTATATTTTCTATTCGGACTTGTTTGTAGAACTCTGTAGTGGTTCGTGAGATAGCGACTCCAGTCTTGGGTAGTGAAATATTAATCTTCCGTATTTTGGGTTTCTAGTTATTTATGTTATAAAAGACTTCCGCTTTTATTTAAAGACTCATTATTTTATTATTGGTGTGTTGTTACCCGAAAATGTTTAAATGCTTGGCTTGCCTAGATCCAATAGTAGGCGCCATCACGACTCCCGATGGTAGAAAATTCGGGTCGTGACAAGTTGGTATCAGAGTTCGAGGTTGCATAGGTCTTGCTACTCATGGACAAACTTGGTAGAGTCTGAGGGATCGGTACGGAGACGTCTGTATTTATTCCCAGAGGCTACGGAGTTAGGAAAAGTTTCACTTTTGTTCTTTCTTGTCGTGCGATTCGGTTTCTCAAGTACTGATTGTCTTTCTACTTTGTTCTTTCGCAAATGGCAAGAACACGTGCTTCCTCTTCTACCGCGCAGTAGACCGAGCACCCAGCAGCAGCTCCTGTGAGCGGCAGAGGCCGAGGCCGTGCCAGAGGCTGAGGCAGAAGTAGAGCTCAGCCCCGGGCAGCAGTCCCAGAGGTGGAGCCTCATATTGACTATGATGAGGAGGTTCCAGCACCAGTAGCTCCGGTGGGCCCAGCTCAGGTCCCAGGAGGGGTCATGGTCACCCCAGATCTTCAGGACGCTCTATTCAGATTGGCAGGCTTTATGGAGAGTGTCACTAGAGTGGGTTTGCTGCCAATAGCACCAGCCATTTCTCAGGCTGGAGGAGTGGTTCAGACTCCTGCTATATGTACTCCGGAGCAGGTAGCTCCCCAGACTCATGTACCAGTGGTTCAGCCAGCTATGGCAGCTCAGCCAGGTATTGCAGCCCAGGCCGGTGATGGGGCGGCCATGTCTTCGGATGCCTTGTGGAGACTTGATCGGTTATCCAAGCTCTTCACCACCACCTTCAGCGGTGCTTCATCAGAGGATCCACATGATTTCTTATTCAGCTGTCATGAGATCCTTAGGACCGTGGGTATAGTGGAGACCAATGGGGTCGATTTTCCCACCTTCCGGCTTGCAGGATCCGCCAAGACTTGGTGGAGGGATTATTGCCTATCTAGACCAGCAGGGTCTCCAGTATTGACATGGGATCAATTCGCGGAGTTGTTTTTGGAGAAGTTTCTCCCAGTCACTCAGCGGGAGGCACTTCGCAGGCAGTTTGAACGCCTCCAGCAGGGCTCCATGACAGTTACACAGTATGAGACTCGATTTATTGACTTGGCACGCCATGTTATTGTGATACTCCCCACAGAGCAAGAGAGGGTCCGGAGATTTATTGATGGATTGATTCAGCCGATCCGTCTCCAGATGGCTATGGGAGCTGGTAGTGAAAAAGGCGGCTAATGCTGCCCGTAGAGTTGAGATGGCCCTCGCATGGGATGGTGGTCAGATGTCGGATAAGAGGCCTCGTCATTCTGGTAGGTTTAGTGGTACCTCATCTGGAGGTAGGGATTTCTATGGTAGAGGTCATTCATCGAGATCCTTTCGGTCAGCGCTCTAGGTTTCTCATGGTACTCCAGGCGGTGGTGGTTCTCAGCAGCATTATTCTGATCAGCAGCCCATCAGTGCACCTCCACTTTAGAGTTTCCGGGGAGGATATTCAGGTCGACAGGGCCAGCAGTCGCAGCAGCAGAGAGCTTGTTATGGTTGTGGTGACCCCGATCACATTATCAGGTTTTGCCCTCGAGCCTCGGGTAGCTCTCAGCAGCAGGGTCCTCGCCCCATGATTCAGGCATCAGGTGATCCACAGCTCGCCTAGCCAGCTAGAGGTAGGGGTAGGGATCATAGAGGTGGAGGTAGAGACCGTAGAGGTGGAGCTCAGACCAGCAAAGGTAGGGGTCAGCCAGTAGCCGATCGTCCCAGAGACATGGTTCAGGGAGGTGGGGCCCAGCCCCGGTGTTATGCTTTGCCAGCCAGGCCAGAGGCTAAGTCTTCAGATACTATTATTACAGGTACTATTCTGGTATATGATAGGGATGCTTCAGTGCTATTTTACATGGGTCTACGCATTCATATGTGTCGTCCTGTTTTGCACCCTACTTGGCTATGCCTAGTGATGCTTTGGGTATCCCTGTATATGTATCTACACCAGTGGGTGATTCTATAGTGGTCGACCGAGTTCATCGTTCCTGTGTAGTAGTATTTGAGGGTCTTGAGACCCGTGTTGATTTATTGCTTTTAGACATGGTGGACTTTGATGTTATATTGGGGATGTATTGGTTCTCCCCATATCATGCTATCTTGGATTATCACGCCAAGACCGTGACCTTGGCTTTGCCAGATTTGCCCCGATTGGAGTGGAGAGGGACCCCAGGTCATACCACCCGCAGTGTTATTTCATATGTAAAGTCTCGACGCATGGTCGAGAAGGGGTGTTTAGCTTATTTGGCATATGTTCGCAATTCCAGCACAGAGGTCCCTTCTATTGACTCTGTTCCTATTGTTCGAGAGTTCCCCGAGGTTTTCCTTTCAGACCTGTCGGTATGCCGCCTGACAGGGATATTGATTTCTGTATTGATCTGGCCCTAGGCACGCAGCCGATTTCTATTCCACTGTGTCGCACGGCCCCGCCAGAGTTGAAGGAGTTAAAGGACCAGTTGCAAGATTTGCTAGAGAAGGGTTTTATCAGGCCTAGTGTTTCTCCTTAGGGTGCGCCGGTATTATTTGTGTAGAAAAAGGATGGATCGATGAGAATGTGCATTGATTACCGCAATTGAACAAGGTGACGATTAAGAACAAGTATCCACTGCCGAGGATTGATGATTTGTTTGACCAGCTTCAAGTTGGAAGGTGTTTTCAAAGATAGACTTGAGATCTGGCTACCATCAGCTGAGGATTAGGGTGTCTGATGTCCCTAAGACAACATTTCGCACTCGGTATGGGCATTATAAATTTTTGGTCATGTCATTCGGGTTGATCAATGCCCCAGCATCATTTATGGAGTTGATGAACAGAGTGTTCAGGCCTTATCTAGATTTGTTCGTGATAGTCTTTATTGATGATATTCTGGTGTACTCCCGCAGCCAGGAGGAGCACAAGCAGCACCTCAAAGTGGTTCTTCAGACTTTGAAGGATAGTCAGTTGTATGCTAAGTTCTCGAAATGCGAGTTTTGGTTGAGTTCAGTTTCATTTCTGGGTCATGTCGTATCAGCAGAGGGTATTCAGGTAGACCCGAAGAAGATTGAGGCAGTCACGAATTGGCCTCGACCAGTTTCAATGATCGAGATTCGGAGTTTCTTGGGGTTAGCAGGTTATTACCATCGGTTCGTGGAAGGGTTTTCATCTATAGCAGCCCCGATGACCAGGTTGACCCAGAAGGGTGCCCAGTTCAGGTGGTCAGACGAGTGTGAGGAGAGCTTTCAGAAGCTCAAGACAGCTCTGACTACGACACCGATATTGGTTTTGCCCACGGGTTCAGGGCCTTATACAGTTTATTGTGATGCTTCCCGTATTGGCTGGGTGCGGTATTGATGCAAGATGGCAGAGTCATTGCTTATGCTTCAAGGCAATTAAAGATACATGAGAAGAATTATTTGGTCCATGATCTAGAGTTGGCAGCCATTGTTCATGCTTTGAAGATTTGGAGACATTATCTATATGGGGAGACGTGTGAGGTGTACACTGATCACAAGAGTCTACAATACTTGTTCAAGCAGAAGGAGTTGAACTTGAGGCAGCGGAGGTGGTTGGAGCTATTAAAGTATTATGATGTTAATATTTTGTACCACCCGAGGAGAGCCAATGTGGTGGCCGATGCATTGAGTAGGAAGTCCGCTAGCATGGGTAGTCTTGCATATGTTCCAGTCAGCCAGAGACCGCTTGCTTTGGATATTCAGGCCTTGGACAATCGGTTTCTGAGGTTGGACATTTCAGAGCCTAGCAGAGTGTTAGCTTGCACGGTCGCTCGTTCTTCATTATTAGAGCGTATCCGTGATCGGCAGTTTGATGATCCTCATTTGTGTGTCCTGAGAGACATGGTGTAGCGCAGAGGTGCCACGAAGGTGACTTTAGATGATGTTGGTGTTATGAGGTTGCAGGGGCGAGTTTGTGTGTCCAATGTCGATGGTATTGGAGAGTTGATTTTAGCGGAGGCCCATAGTTCTCGGTATTCTATTCACCCGGGCACCGCGAAGATGTATCAGGACTTGCGGCAGCATTACTGGTGGCGTAGGATGAAGAAAGATATTGTAGCATATGTTTCTCGGTGTTTGAAATGTCAGCAGGTCAAGTATGAG